>OMPJ01016366.1:44467-57333 GCA_900312935.1 Carapus acus
CCCATCCCCACTGTGCACCATATGCTTTGAAAATTGGAATCCCGCCATGTTTGAATGTTTACATCTCTGGCTGTACATATGCAGAATTGTCTCACTGCACTCAGGGTGAAAGAACCTGGGTGATTTTAGAAATGTAACAAAAGAAGGCTTGGCTTCCACTTTAGCTTCACATGTAGTGTTATATGTCTCCACTCACGCTAAATATACTGCATCTAAGGGCGCCGTTTCAAATCCCAAGCAGCATCAAGGAGTTGTATCACACCTTTAATGTGGTCCACTCCCACGGCTTCAGGTGCCCCTCAGGAGACTTTGCCGCTCCTCCCGCTTCACTTGACTTATCGATCCACTTAACTCTGTGTCGGAGCGCCCTCGCTCCCAAACTGGTGATGCAGAGCGTGAATAATGGT
This sequence comes from Carapus acus, assembly GCA_900312935.1. NCBI lineage: Eukaryota > Metazoa > Chordata > Actinopteri > Ophidiiformes > Carapidae > Carapus > Carapus acus. The sequence continues at coordinate 44,875 of OMPJ01016366.1, forward strand.
GTTGTAGGCTAACCGCTGAGGCGACGAGGCAGAATCACTGAATACGGGTGAGAGGTTTGAAAACAACACTTGCATCGTGTTCTACCAAGAATATGTTCTGATTTGCTTAAAGAATAAATGGAGAACTACACAATAATAAGACCACATGCCGTTCATCACCCCAAGTAGGAGGCGATGAATGTTCCAGCGAGCAAAGTTGAGCTCATTTCCTATTCTGCTGTGATTATGTGTGTGTAATTAATGGAGCGCGCCTATGCGAGCCAAGTCATTTCGACACAGCTTATACCAATGATGAAGGATCTCTGCTCGCTCCCAAAACTGCCGGATAAATTAATTATGACCAACATTGGCATTCAGCCTCTTTCTAGCCGTGAAATGTGACTGCAGCTGCGTCCCAGGGCAGCCACCACACACACACACACTCGCTCAAACTTACCCGCAAGAAATCCACAAATGAATGGGAAACTTGGAAGAATGGAACAATAACAATATTTGTTTCCTTACACCGTAGGCACTGAAATTGCTGTGCCTAATTCAGAAGTTTTACCTTCCATTGGTAACATTTCATCTATCACACAAAACCGACCTGCACAAGATGCGCCAGCCATGTCCATCTGGAGCCCATTCATTATTAAATTAGCATGTAGCTAACTCCTGCTTCTCCGTCTGCATCGCCCCTGCAGCAGCTTCCCTGACGCACCCTTTGAAACGTTTGCGTCCCTCCGCTCGTGTTCCTAACCCCCCTCGCCACCTTAATATTTCACAATGCAGGCCTCCCTCCTCGTCTTTGTCGTCAGAGGCGAAGTGCGCTAAAATTGTCGTGAAAATTGTGAGTAACGGTAATGGGATTATTTGTGCGCCGCCACGTCCATTTACCTCCCCATCAGGCCATTGGCAGCCGCTTTTGAGCGAGGAGGCATGGGTATGAGACAAAGAGGGAACACGGATGGAGGAAAAAGTCCAGCGTGCTCGAAGTAAGAGAGTGCTTGGAGGACGAGGAGGGACCTCCAGTCCTCAGGTGGACACCAACTGGCGTCCATTTGGGATGCAGAAGTGGGCGATAAGACAAAGGGGAAGTTGCATTTGGTAATAACGAAGTCGAGAGCGGGACACTGCGTCTCAGGTTTGACTGTTTCTGGCACGGAAACGCGTCTTTGATTCTATTCATAAATCAAAGGGTGGCTGCATATTAATGAGCGCCATTAGTTTGTCCTTGGCTCGTTCTGTCGCCACCATCCTCCCGACGGAAGGGAAACGACTGATCATGACCTGGGTCCTCTGGGGCCAAACTTCTCAAAGGAGGTTTGAAGATCAAGCGCAGCGAACGCAGGGCCCCCTGCTGTTTACAGTGCATCGTCGCCATAGAGGACGTGTCCAACAGCTCCAGGTCCCTGGGTGAACTTAAATCAGCCGTTCCGATGAAGCCGGAGCCAGAGAGCGCCTGGTTGGAATTCTAAGTAGACGGACGGAACAACCATAAACAAAGAATATGCTACTTTTAGAGGTGGCGGCGGACGCGTAGCTTGAGCTATTACTACGGCGCTAACTGGCCGGCAGCTATGTTTCTCTTCAATTATTCTCTACGCTGAGGCCCCGAGCTCCCTGCAGGTCGGATCTGGAGCGCGGGAAGCAGAAATTTTACTGGACTGTGCTGTCATATTTTACGGCAGAATTCAGTCCTCCGCCGCTGTAAAGCACAGAAATGCAAAACGCTACCCTTGCGACTCCTACCCAGGTTGATGCAACCTCAAACGCCGCAATGGTTAGAAGGAAAATGGAGCAACTGACAATGTCTGCAAGCTGCAGCTGGAACACAGACACATACTCTCTCTCTCGTATGCACACAGCCAAAAGTATTGTGGCCCAGAGGACACCAATCATGTTCACCATTTACACATGCCACCACCTTTAGGTTCCTTGCCGCCACTTTTGCAAATGTCTCCCACCATCTAACCTACGTGGTCTAGCCATATATAGACAACCCCCCTCTCTCTCTCTACCTCTCTCTCTCTCTGATGTTAGCATTGGCTAATTTGGGCCGCGGTGAGACGAGCCTTCGCTTGGATGTTGACGGGAGAAGCCATAAATTGGCACTCGGGGATGCAGCGTAGGATTCTGGGAGCTTTAATCATTCCATTTAGTCCGGGATGAGCCGCACGCCGCCTCTCTTCCTCCGCCTGCTCGCCTCTAATTCGGCTGATTGAAGGAAGCGCCGCTGGTGGCTATTTCCAGAGCTTGAGGTGAGAAGGAGAGACAGAGAGGGAGAGAAGGAAGGCAGGCAGGCAGGCAGGCAGGTGGAGAAAAGGAGGGGGTGAGGGATGGAGGATGATAGGAGGAGAGGCAGTCGGATACTGAAGGAGAGAGACTGGAAGAGAGAGAGGAAGACAGCTGGATGAAATTATGTCAGCGCCATCAAAGCCGAGCAGCAGCGACCCAAATTACAGTGCCAAGTCTTGGAGCGCTTGTCCTCCCCGGGGCCCACACAGCACTTGCGGATCCTGCTCGGATGGGACAGGAAGAGGAAGCGGTCTGGAAACGCGTCTAGCCCCTGTGTGTGTGTGTGTGGTCACTAAAAACGCGTTGGCACCTCCCACGTGGGGCTGAGGTGCAACTGCTCCAGACGTTTGGCACCGGAGAGTCACATTACCAGAGTCACACACACACATCGATAAATGATTGTTGCAGATCTCTGAGGGAGGAACCCTCGCCAGACTCTGATTTCCTCTCTGAAACACAAATGAATCTAACTCCCGTTTTACAGTCTGACTTAAGGGTTGGTGGTTCGGCGGGCCATAAGCTGCTGCGTTTCGCCGGAGTGTGAGTCAGCCAGGAACGGCGCCCGTTCAACCTTTTTACAAATTTTACGAGGAAGCTGTAAAAGGTTTTTACACCTCCCGGATAAAACACGAGGCAAACGTCGGTGGCGGTGAGAGGAACAACAAGGCGCCCTTTGTTCCGAAAGGTTTCATTACCGGCGCATTAACGTGTGGCGGCGGCAGCGTGCTAATGTGTTAAAAACACCATTGGCTGACATCACAGCACCGCCTCCTGCCACCACAAGCTGCAGCCGCCTGGTTAATCGTACAGTTGTGTAGTGCTGCTCCAGGGCGCCGTCCTGGAGTTGGTTTATATTTAGATAAAACGTTTCCTGCGCCGCAGTCGCAGGAGTGGATAATGGGACATTATCGGGAGAAAGCCAAGGCCATTCTTTGACAACATGAACTTGACAGGTCGTCACACACACATGCGAAAAACACACACTTGTGTGAAAAGGGGAGCATTACTCTGTGAAACAATTACATTTAGTGACAGCAGTTTGACTCAGTTTGACATTTCCTAATCATTTGTTTTTTGAGTAATCAGCTGCATGTTCTCTACTTCTCAATAGAAAAAACTAAAAGTTTGAAACGTAGACATGAACACGTTGAAGCAAATAAACAATCAACGACATAAGGCATTCTACCAAAGACCTTGTTGTTGTGGACATTGACGGTGTTGACAGTGTGTGTGTGTGTGTGTGTGTGTGTGCATCTCATGTGCACCCCATCATGAATCCACACCTTGATTGTGTGTCTCTAGGAGTGTTATCTTCAAGCTAACGCTAACACTGCATGTGTTTTTCCAGCTAACAATTTCACTCTTCAACATGTCGCGGAAACCGGGAGATGAAAATTAGCTTAGGTGCAACATATTCAACACACACAAAGTCTCTGGCTAGGACAACCATGCAATTGTAGAGACTCCGCAAGTAGCTTTCTGTTTGCGTGGTTAGCGACGACCACAAGCAAAGCTCAAGCTTGCCTCCTCTGCTCTGCGAGACGTATGCTGACGTGGATATTTACAGATATGCATCATAGTGACACCATTTCAAAACATCGCACGTTAAAGGTTTTAGCACCAAACTACCTCACAAAATCTCCTTTGCGGTACATTCATCGGCACCGCTCCTGCGCTAACTTTCGTTCTCCCTGTTGGCCGTGTGTTGTGAGGATGCCCCATTAGCACGAGGACGCGAGGGAAGAAGGGGAGGTCGCTACTTCACACGAGCTGGAAGGCCTCCTGTTATACGACGGGACACTTCCGAAATACTTTCCACGAGTTACTTTGTAGCAGAGGAGGTCTCGTCTCACTTTCTTCCCATTTGTGCCCTCTACGCTCCACCGCTCTGTCCTTCCCTTCATCCCTCCTTCCTGTTCTCTGATGCTTCCATCCCTTAACAGGATTTCCATATTTGTGGGAAGTTTAAATGTGGACATGGGGGCACAGATGAGCGCCTGCCCTGTAGGTTGTTGTTTGTTTGTGTGTGTGTGTGTGCGTGTGTGTGTCTGTGCGCGCGGGCGCCTGTGTGTGAGTGATTTGTTGGCCTGGAAACCCTAGCAGCGTTATCGTTTCTTCTCAGCCTGCTCTCCGACACACATGGTCCAACTGGAACCGGATCCCCGGGCTCTCACGGTGCTGTGGGTAATACTGCTAATGAGTGAGCGGCGGCTGACCTGGGCCCGCCTCCAGGGCGGCGCTATATACCTGTGGGTGTGCAGGGTTACATAATCACCTGTTATAATTATAATCAGCACATGACATCTGAACCACACACACACAACAACAACGACACACTACAAATTGTTCTTTTCACTCCCCACGCACAAAATATAGATATGTCACAACCAATGGGCTCAAACAGATTTCATATTAAATTCACAGACCATGATAGAGAAGATATACACACTCTAGTTCAGGGTTGGGCAAACATCTGGGCTCATCTGGGCCACATTGGGTTTTAAATTTTGACTGACGGGCCGCGTCAGCAAAAGACATATCAAACTTAAACTGAAAAAAAATCATTAGGATGTAACATTATTTACCTTTTAATAGAACCAGTTTTGTTGTTTATCCATATTTGCTTTATCAAAGTTTGGTGTAAGTTTTGTTGTTGCAGTTGTTGTTGTTTGTTTTCGATGCAGTCAAAACTGAAATTCTGTACCAATATGGTGGGCCAGATCAAAAAGACAATCGGGCCTGATGTGGCCCATGGGCCATTGTTTGCCCGCCCCTGCTCTAGTTGAACAAATCATTACACAACTTAGCTTTCCTCATGGTGCAAAAAAGACTTTGTAACAGTTTGCAAACTTCACAAAGTCATTTTTTTCCAATTGTCCCTAACTGGCCCAGATGATGATGAGGATGATGATGATGATGTCTCTCTTTGTTGAATCTCGATTATAAATGACATTTCCACTCGCATCGGGCAGTCGTTTGGCAGGGAGCGGTATCGGGGCAGCAGCTCTTTCATTCGTTGACATTTCCTATCCATCGATTCCGGCGTAGCCGAGACCTTTCTGCCGGCTCCGCGCTGACCTACTCGCGCTCATCAGGGGGTCAAAACCAAAAGCTCCTCTGCGTCTGGCGGAAAGCAGCGGCCGGATCGATCGGAACACGCCCAAAAATAACGCCTCCAGATAGGAAGGGGGTCAGTGACGGCAAGGCGACTGAGAGAACCGGCCTCTGCTGATCAATACTGACCTAGAATTCCACACCCTTCATCGATGGTTCGCACTTTCCTCGCTAAGCTGGTTATCAGACTCGCACTTGGATACAATATATCACATCTGAGACCTTTGGGGATGTTTCAGCAAAAACATCTTCATTCTCATTGGATTTGCACGCCAGAGGCCGTGATCCGCATCAGCTTGTAGAGAGGCAATGACCTCTGTAAACATCCCTGCTCGCTGCTGCCCCCTCTGGTCGGAGGAACTTCCCACTGTTCTGAAATTCCAGAATTCCGAACTGTGCCACCACGGATAGCGTTGGACCACTTCTCCTTCTCTCTCTGACAGGCAACCCAACCCCCTCACAACTTGCCGTCAGCTCCGGCCGAACTCATTTGTTTGCCTCTGACCGATAAGAATCTGCCGGGGACCACGTTTTCCTTGAATGCTCGGCTCGCGCCCACAGCCTCTAATTTGTTTCTCGCGGAGCGGGAAGGGAATGAAAATGGGAAAAGTGGGAATCTGCTCACGTCAGTGATTGTGGAATAATGGGCGGCGGGAGGAGGCGAGGACACAATCAGAGGCAGCGATCAAGCGCCAATTTCTACACTTCAATTTAAATCAATACCTGTTTATTCGTTGATGTTTTATTCATCGACTGCTCCCCGTACGGGAGAGAGAGAGGGGGAGCAATATCACGTATTTTCAAGGCTGGGGCCCACACACCCTCCTAAGCATGTGTGTGTGTGTGTGTGTGTGTGTGTGTGTGTGTGTGTGTGTGTGTGTCCGTGTTTGTCTGTGTGTGCATGGCTATGTGTGTGCATGGCCATGTGTGTGCATCTCATATGCACCCTATCAAATATCCACATCTTGATTGTGTGTCTCTGGGAGTGTTATCGTCATGCTAACGCTAACATTGCTATGCAGCATCGGTGAATCAAGGGCACAGACAGAACCCGAGTCTTTCTAAATTACATGATTACTATAATATAATGTGCTATGATCTGTAATTCTACGTATTCAGTTTCTTTTTTTAATGAAAGATGAATCATATCACTTTACTTTTAATTACCCGAGAAGTCTCTGTGCTCTCCTGTGGCGCGGTGTGACAAAGCCACTCTCTGGCTGGCTGAGTCCAAAGATGGCCTCCAAATCAGCTCAGACCGCCGCCTCGCTTGACTCAAATCCAATCTGTAACTGTGGGTGACGCTGAAGTCATCAGGCTGCCCAGCAGGGCGGTTGGGCCCACGCCTGGTGTCCCCCGGACACGGCGCCGGCCCGGCAGTGACAGATGGGCGGCAAGATAGCGGGGACCCGCTGCAGCACGCTGAAAACGAGGAGGAGAGAGGCGTCGCCGAGGAGGAGGAGGAGGAGGACACACAACAGCAGGCAACACAATCAGCCTCCAAACTCAGCCCATCACTCTCACCACCAAACTCCTCTCCAAAGTGCCAACACACACACACTCGCGCACACATTTGTCGGGCATAACTTTTTCACTCTCACTCCCATCCTGTCAAGCAAAGCCGAGGGTGCTAAAGCGCCCAGATGATTCTCATTGGACCAACAAATCTCGCCTTCCCACGCCCAGTTATCACAAAAGTTGAAACAAAGCAGGAGTTGGGGGGGGTTGTGGCTTTTCGGGAGGAGTCTATTTTCACTCAGTGTGCACAGCTGCAGCCGCTGCACTTGGCAAAGTTTTGTGTAACATCGCAATACATCTCGCACATGTTCATTTAGCTTCTGTCCTACTTCCTGTCAACACTTGGTTTCTCGTCTCTTGACTGCAAATGACGATGTCCACCAGCTCCGGTGGAGCTTGGTGAGGCCGCGGCGAAGAAAAGAATGTGGCAAAAGTAGACAAAAAGTGCGTCACGCGACAGCATAATTTCCACGGCGTCGTTTTTCACATCTCAGCCGTCAGCGAACTCACGCTCACGCTCACACTCACAGGCAGCACGGCTGTGTTTTATTGCTACCAAAAGCTCAGGCGGCTCCGTGATAAGTCATCGTTACGCCCTGGCGAATGATTTCACGCCCCATAGATTCATTTGCTCCACTGAACAACGCCGAAGTATTGTGGCGTGTCGGCGGCGGCGGCGCCAATAAAATTCCTGCTGAGCCACATGATCTGAGATCCGGGGAGGAGATAAAGTAGATATTCAAGCAGGCACAGAACAGCAATATCCTGGATGTGTGTGTGTGTGTGTGTGTGTGTGTGTGTGTGCGTTGCGATCGCAGCAGAGTCGGGGCACGGAAGCCGCTGCGAGCTATAATTTGGCGTAGGCGCTGGGTGCAGAGGCCCTCGGATCATGTGGGAATGGGCGAGAGCGACGGGGGTGCAAAGATGGCGGGGTGGCATGCGTGTGAGTGTGTGTGGGCACGGCAGGGGTTAGTTGTCGGGGGCCCTTGTTAGCCGCGACAACAACACTTCATTATCTCAGCCGAGGGCTCATCATCTCTCACGACTGAATCTCGAGGCGGCAAGGTCATACCGGGAGTGTGTTCTCGGCGCAGAAATGGGGGGGAGGTCCGCGAGGTCAGCAGCGGGTCCCCACGTCTCCTCTCCTCTCGCGCATTGGTTGACGAACGTATTGCAGTCTCTAGTCTGTCTGAGCAAAGGACGATTGCGCCTCATGTTGGGTGGAGTTTTGCAGTCGCTGTCGGATTTTGGATTTTTGCTTGGCCTCAACTTGTTCCACTGATTTCATGGATCGTTCCAAGATCTTTTTCCAAGTCTGGAATAATTCTAAGTCTTGTGACACCTAATAAAGGAAATACTTCGCTCCTTTGCCCATTGTTTACTGTTAGTTTTGGAATGAAATATGTTTGTACTCTGTTCTGTTGAGAGGTTTGAATTGTTTTCAAAGAATTAACTTTTTATTTTATTGTTGGTGAGGTGTCAGCTCTGAGACAGAGCTGTCGTACGTCAATAAGAGCACTTCATCAATGTGGAGGCATTCTACAGCTCTGCATGGTGATGAAGTTTGATCGTTCACAGTTTTACATTTACACAAACAAGGTTTGAAGCAAACTGTAAACTCTTCTTCCAGTATGTTGTTACTGTTCTTCACTGTGTACTCAAAGTACACACATCTTCACTAAAGGTTTCTCACACAGAAACACCTCAGAAGCCAGAATGTGCAATAATTAACCTTTACCCCCAGAACACAACAGGTGCAGCTGGAAGGACGAGCTGATTGTATGAGTCAAAGATGGCACGAGCAGAAACCAGGAAGATTTACTCTGAGCACTGTGATGTCAAACTGTTTCATTCTTTAACAACACTCCTGAGAGAAAAACATTCTCACAGTTTCTTCTTATTGAGTGAGAGCAGGTGATTCCTTACAAGTGAGATTATGCTTGGGGAACTCAGGCAATACTTCTTAAATATCTGTAGTAGCTACTTCACTTTCAATGTTAAGATGCTGAGAAGCTCTACCTGCTCTGCCTTACAAAGCACCTTGAGATACCTTCTAAAACAATCAAGTGTGCAAACTTATAATTTTACAGAGTGTTAACATTCACAAGTTTTAGCGACAACCACTCAGACCATGTTCTCTCCCTCAAAGCTCCATGAAGAAGCAAAGAACGATCATCAATGACAGTGAGCATATGACAGAAGTCATAATTCACTGCCTGCTTCACGCTCAGAAGGAAACATCTTGACTCTTCATCGTGGTTGGCGAGACCAACACTTTAGAAACGCATTTCTCAGTCAGAAACTATAGAAATGATCCCTGAAAGTATAGTCTTGGTGGGGAAGAGGAGGAGAACAGAGCCTCACTCACAGTACACACATCTTCACTGGAGGTGCCCTTGAAGGAACCTCCATGTGAGATGAGCAGCAAAGAGAGGAGGGGGAATGAAGGAGGTGAGGAAGACGAGCAGACGCTGCACACAGAACTACTACTACTGCTATTGTACAGTACTTCTGCATTTCTGCCAAGATTCATGTCTGCAGCATGTGGACCACGGGTGAAGATGTGTGTGCTGTGAATGAGGCTCTGCTCTCCCCCTGTTCCTCACTAAGACTACACTCTCAGGGTGCGACTTTATAGTTTATAACTGAAGAATATGCCTCTGCAGTGTTACTCTAGCCCACCACAATGATGAGGTATGACCTTTACATTTGAACATGAAGCAGGTAGTGAAAAATGACTTCCATCATCCATTCACAGTCATTGATGACCATTCATTGCTTCTTCATGGTGCTTAGAGGAAGTATACATTGTCTGAATGGGGCTCTACTAAATGTCTTGAATAAAAAACATTACAATCCCTGAAGTTACAAATGTATATCAGGAATAACATCACCATACCAACCTCAATGCACATCAAGCTATAACTGTTTATTTCGATGTAGCGCTCGTGGAGCGGTAGGACAAAGAGAACAGTAATAATGTCCGACAGTCATGATGAGCCCTCCACCTGGTCTGCACCACGTGATCTGGCGTAGTCCACATCATATTTACATATTTCAGCCTGAACAGTAGCGTTTCAACCACTGTAGATACATCGCGAATCTGACCTCACAGTTATGTGGATTTGCCGGGTGGTATCACAAGAGGTGGCGTGTAACGAAGTACAAATACAAAACCAAGAGCTGCTGCAGTTCAAGAATTCGCAATCTAATTAAACTAGAGATATTGTGCTTGATCCCGTGTGGGGTCCTGGTTCAGTGAATTTTCACAGAAAAATCACACAGAAAAATAAAAAGGTACAAAATAACATTGCCCCTTTGTTACCAAGAGTGTAAACATCCAATACGGCTTACTGATCATAATCCTTACTGATTACTTTGGTTGTGCAGCAGTGATCTCCTCATGAAAAACTTGACCCAGCAAACAAATTGAGCTAATGACATTAGCAATGATGAGATCAGATTTTAAGCAAAGGACTGCCGATGATGTTGGGTTCGCAGCATTTTAGCTTTTCTACCTGCGATGATTTCATCACTACTGCAGGGGTCCCTATCGAAAAACCAAGACAGTGTCGATACAGTGCCGACACACATTGTCTGGTGTGTCAACGCACTCCTTGAGGCACCAATCTGACCTTTAACAGATGATCGAATAAACGTGTGAACACGTCCAAGCTGATACAACGTGGACAATTCGTCTCGCGGCGTGCCGTCTCCCATCGGCAAAGCAGAAACATTCAACACCACAACAGGCTGGTGGTTGGTGGACTGTCAAGTCAGGCTGTCCAACTGTGAAAGTGTGTGTGTGAGAGAGAGAGTGAGGGAGAGAAAGAAAGAGAAATTCAAGCCGTGCTGGCGAAGTAAAAGGTCAGCAAACTCTCTGGCTGAGTGCAGGCACACACACACACACTCACGTACACACACACACAGTATCGCACAAACAATGTGAACTCCAATGAAAATCGCCCAAGCTCCGCCCACAACACTGCCCAATCACTTCACACTCGCCTGTCTGTTTCAAGTACACTTTTTTTTTCTCGCCACTCGACGGCAAATGGAACTTTGAACGAACAACACAGGGGCGGCCTGCCTTTGAACGCCACACACACACGCACGCACAGACACACACACACACGCTCGCGCCCCAGCTCCTGCAGGGGGCATTAAAGCTGACGATCATTTTCAGCCTCCAAAGTCGTCGATCACATTAATGAGCCAGATGCTTGGAAACTGATTATCTTCTCCGAGTGAGACGACGGGTTTGCTTAAACGGGACAAACGTTTGCTTTGAAATGTAGACGTGGGGATTTGCAGGAGTTTCACGCCAACGTTGGATGTTTGTCAAATCATCAGTGTTATAAAAACGTCTAATCTGTCTAATCCTTCAATCCGGTGTCGGGAAAAGCTCCAACGTTCAGATCCTGATGAAGTCCTCAGCCCCTCAGGAGACATTAATCAGCATTTACTGCTCCGCCGTTCTGCCGATCCCTCCTGGCCAGAACGCAGAGCGCAGAGGCAGACGCTCGCATCCGGACACACGAGGAGGCAGAACAAACGCTCTCCTCACACCCAGTTTGATGGAGAGGGACGAGTGCGTCGTCTTCTCCAAAGAGAGACGAATGGCGAGCGCGGCGGAGCGAGAGCGGACGCATTCATCACCGCCGGACGTCTGCCTCTTGATTATGTTTGAGGCTTCAACTCGGTTTTCATCCCAGCACGCCGCCGTGTGGAGGCGGAGGACACGGCGGGACGGATGGAATATCCCGTGGGCGTGCAGCTGAGACGCCGTCCTCTGTGCTCTGCTTTTACAAAGTAGGATGTGGAGCCATCGTTCCCAGCAGAATCAGCTTATTTCCTGTTTTTTGACCTCCTTGTGGCCCTGCACCGAGGGGGCAGATGCCATTTTAAGGGACAGATGCAAGCCAAAGGAAATTGTCCCCTGATGGAAGGACGTCTTTGTCTTAGTTGTCCTCACCATTGCTTTGGGTTCTGACTGACTGCAGTGTTGCAGTAGGCGATTCTTTAAAAGGTACAGATGCGTTTTGATGTTTTCCCCCCAGATGACATAACGTCTGTCTGCAGGTTCGATGAAGACATAGGAGGTGTCTCATGTGGAGACACACGGGGGAGTCTGCCTCCTCCCCTATGCTCCTTGGGGCCAGAACCAGCTGGTGGTACACACAGCTGCCAAGGGAGCATCCACACTTTCGTGTGTTCCTCAGTGTGGTACTCTAACACGGAATCCAAGGAACGGATGCAACAAAACAACAAATCCAAACCAAAATCAGTACTTCTAACGTAAGCCCCGTGTCTCCCATGCATGTGTGTCCATGCCCCAGCTCTGCTCTGTCTTGGACATTATAGTCCTCAGTTGCCATCCGGCTCTGCAGAGGAGGACTTATCCCAAACAGTAGACGAAGATAATCGCCTCCGTTAAACGCGGGATTTAACGTCTTCCTCCGCTGCCACAAACACGATTTAAATGCAAAAAAGGAGCAGAGACGCGTCATATTATTACAACCGAGTAGAGCAGACTGAGATGCATTATTG
>OMPJ01016374.1:0-21880 GCA_900312935.1 Carapus acus
TATCCCCGTCTCAACAGAGTTGTTGTAATGCACCATGATAGGGTTTGATGATGATAAAAACCTCAAGATTTGATTTGTTTTCAATTGTTAAGGTTTCAATTTGATTGATTATCGATTCAGTTCAATATTGATTTAATGGCTTTGATTTAATACAGTAAAAGTAGAAATACTTAAAAAAAATGAATAGTGGCCGGTGGCAATTTGCAATTGTTTATTTTCATGCCAATTATAACACATGTTGTATATTACTTATTCCACAGTGCCTTTGAGCAATAAAGTATCTGAAAACAAAACATTACATTAAAACACCACAACAGCTCACTTTTGCATATGTAGTTCATAAGTAAAAACTTGACATTTCTGTATCAAAATGAAAAAGTAAAGTGCATATAACTAAAATAAAATGTATTTCCTCGTGCACATTGTGATTTACCTCACTGTCATGTGTTTTTGACTTGTTATTGCGCAGTAGACTCCAAAACACACAGGATGAGATGTTGATCCTTGTGCAAGCACATACAATTAAACTGGTGGACTTGTTGGTGAATGGTGGATGTTAGTCCCGTAGGAGAATTGGATTTATGGGACGCATCATCAGTAGTGTTCCTCTGGGTCATCGGGTGTTTCGGCCTTTATCACTACACACCCTCCCCAGAGGCGGCCAGCTGCAGGATGATCAGACCTGAGCTTGCGTCCCAAGCCCAATTAGCCATGAGAGTCACCTTGTTGTTAAATGGCGGACGTTTCAGGGGACTAGGCATGGCAGGGGCGTCCTGTTCCCTGAGTCAGGACTAGGCTGACCGCATACCCCCTGACACGTTACTTGGGGGCCCAACTGAGGTCGTTCCTCCTCAGCCAAAGCCACTGGCTGCTTCTCTCTGCTGCCTCTGATGCGGCTTTGACGGCTGTGCGCTGGCTCTGACCCTTAACTCCCAGGTCCCTCAGGAGTTTTGTTGTTGATGTTCCCACAAATCCTCTGCACCCAACTTCCACTGGGCGGACTTCAGTATTCCACCACCGTCCTTGGGTGAGGCTGGTATTACACCCGGTGAGTATGTGTTGGAGGGAGGCTGGCCTGGCGCACAGGACACACGCAGGATCTTCGCCGAACCACTGGTGGAGATTAGTTGGCGTAGGAAGGACGTCGTAAGTGGCACTGATGGCGAAGCTCAAGCTCCTCGCTTCCATGGCCCATACGTCCCTCTAGCTCAACCTCCTTTCGACACCTTTCCACCGTGTCCACAAACCCTGTTTGCCAAGAGCGACTGCCTTGGCCCATCTCGCTGCCCCCTCCTGACGCCGCACCCCCTCCACCACCATCTTTCTCCATGCTGGTGCAGTGGCACTTCTCCAGGCTGGACGGCTGGTAGTTAGTCCAAGGCCTCCTCTTCCTTGCTGAACGTTCCCCACGATGTCAGCATGTCTGAGAGCTGCTGATGCGTCCTCCACTGCTCCAGCTGGTGTCCACTTGCGCTCAGTTGCTAAAGTTGGTGCATTTTCCCTAACCGCAGGGTCATTGGATTCGTTGAAGGTCATCTGCAGTCGTGTTTTGGTACACTTGAACTCCTCCGTGAGACTGGTGAGGGGCAATTTGAGGACACTGTCTCCGTAGAGGCCTATGGTGGTGTGAGGCAGCGTGGAACTCCAAGCCACTTCTTGACGTGGGCTGTGACTCTTCTCTCCAGCTTTTCTACTGTTGAAATGGGCACCTCATAGACTCATAGACATAATTGTAATAGAAAAAAGTGCAATAATTTGCCTCAAATTAAAATATATATATATAGAATCCTTAGATAAACTTAACATTTTTTGACTAACTGTCATTTACTCCCGAAAAATATAATCAAATGGAATTGTTAAATAATGATGGATTCAAACAGATCACCAACATACACTCAGAGGCACAAAATGTAAAATCCGAAAATAAGAAATCTTTTATTGTCATTTCTGTGTGAAGAAATTAAGGTGCAAGGTTGATGACCCGCAGTGTGCGTTCTACAAAATCCATGTTGTTATTTTATTTTGTAACAAAATAAGATAATCTGGATCAATGGCCAGAATGAGCAAATTATGCAGTGCACAGCATTTGAAGCAGGATTTGGAGCATGACACTGCAACACTCAGCTCCTGCTAAATGTTTAGCTGGGACTTGTACTTGACTTGCACTGTACTTGTGCAGCAATATAAAAGAGGCCAGTCTCCCAGGGATATGACGTTGCAAAGGGAATCAAAACGCCCAGAGTCGTCTGTCCTAAGAGTGTATACTACGTCTCTCAGTCTCCACCCAGTGTCTGTGATGTGAACCTCTGTGTCAATGTGGCATCATGTCAGTGAACTGGTCCTCCTCTGCAGACCTGAAACCAGTCGAAGCGTATTTCTTTGTCTTTGGCTTTCTGGTGATTTTTGTTTGTCTCATTATCTTCGTTTACCAGGGCTTTTTTTTTCATTTCTGTTAAATATTTTTCCATAGTGTCTCTTGAGGGTCTATTCACTGTACCTCTGATCTCCGGCTCTGTGGTGCTGTGTGAGCACATGTCAGTGCAAAAAGACGATGAACAAGTGATGCTTCCTGCACAAACTCAGAGACAATGAGAGTACTACTGCCATCTACAGTAATGAATGTGGAATTAGAATTTCATTCTAGCAAGGCAAAAAAACAACAACAACACGTGATCACATGAAGAAGCATTTAATGCTACGAAAATGACGTGATTGTGTATAATTGCATACTCTCCCAATGGGACCGAGAATTGGGATCAACATTGTTTAAAATAAAATCGTTCTCTGATTGGATCGCTGTTGTGTCATCGCATGCATTTCAGGCTACTCAGCTATTGGACCGCAAGGCACAGGGTCTCTTTTCCCATTGGCTGTTACTCTGCACCTCCGAAATTTAAATTGATTGTCACTCGCCTTGTTTCTGGACGTGTGTTCAACGTCTGTTTTCACACTGGAGGGGAAGACGCCTTTTTTCGGTCGACTGTTGTCCACGCCGTTAAGGATTAAACCTCAAGAAATGACCTCGCCTGCTTGAGCATATTTTTCCGTAAAAATGACCCAAACGATGTCACAGGGCGGACCGCTTGATTTTTTCCCGATAAAGCAGGATCCTAACAAGGAGAATAGCGTTCCGGTGCTGACTTTGATCCAGTTCTCCAAGGCCCCATATGTAACATTTGGATGTCTGAAACTTGGAACCTCAAAATCAACCATCCTTCGCATTCATAATCCGACCGAGGATGTGGTGGCCGAAGTCACTGTGGACAAGATTCCGTCATCGAAAGGATTTTTTGTGGACCACAAGAAATTCTCAATCCAGGTAACTATCTCTTGCCTCTGTTTATCGCTAGTAATAGACTGTAATGTTGTAGCAGTGGTTGGTAGAGCTAATACTTCCTGATGGTGAAACTGATAATGTTTTATTTGCTGGCGTTCTATCCACTGTATTCCATGACGATCCTTTGTTTTCAATTGTGCCAGCCGGAGGGATCATTCAACCTGACCATAACTTGGAGTCCCTCAGAGGAAGGAGGAATCAGAGAGCTAATTGTCTTCAATGCCAATGGAGTCTTGAAGCACCAAGCTGTGGTCCTTGGGAGAGCTGAAGCCCCACAGAAGAAGAAAGTAGGGGCCTGATCGAATCGCGGAAGCGTTTAAAAACCGACGCTTTAAACAGTTGAATATGCAGCTGTAAATTTGAACTGGTGTTTCGATCGCAAATGATGGGCACTCAATGTTGTGGCAATGTCTGTATAGAAAACCCTAAAACAGAAAATTCACAAAACCACTACGGTCTCTTAACGACGTGATAGGATTTCATTATTAGCAACTGACTTGTCGATTGCAAGGGGCAGTACAAAATCATCCGGCCAAGTTCGGTTTATGAAAAACACGAGAACATTTCTCAAACAAATTATCATAACGTTTTAGTGTCACACTCCGATGATCGCCATTGATGTAGGTGAGGTAAGAAATGAGAATGTACACTGCTGTGTTAAAATGGGGGGATTTCATTCAGTCCATCTGTATAAGTTTGCCTGCTTTCCCTCCTGAGACACAATGACTTTGGAAAACGAGGCTCGTTGCTGAATGTCGAATTTGTTGAGCCCAATTGCCAAGTGCTTTGGCATACCCTTTGCTTTAATTGATCCTAAAATAAATGTGCTGCTTTGATGCACAAGAATGTGAAGAATGCATGACAAAATGGTCATGATACTAATTTCAAACCTTTAACCTGTGTAATTCTTTGTTTCAGAGAAGCTTATGGGATTCAATTAAAAACAGAGGAGTGAGTGACAGAGGAACTGCGCTAAGGAGAAAGAGAACACAGCAATCTCTGACAATTTCCACCAGTAGAGCATCACAGATATCCAGAAAGCCTAGATTCCTACAGAATACACCCCGCAGCCCACTATCTTCACTCAACAAGGCAGTAATAACCAAGGATATTGAGCACCATCGTAAATCAGGCGAACATAAGCCCTTAAATCCACCTCAAAAACAGAGACCTATGATATCATCGGACCCAGCTTTTGAGGGCTATCACAATGCTTGCAGGAAGTGTCCAGATGTCCTCCTTGTACCAGCTATTACTTCAATGGCACCACAGCACATTTCATCCAGCCCACAAACCTCTCCACATTATACTGAAAACGGGGACCATGGCAAAGTTTCCGATGAGACTCTGTCACCTATTGGGACACCACTCAGTTTCAATACTTGTACTCGGACCATTCAAAGTTCGCCTCTCTCCTCTGTCCAGTTCGCAACAAATGATTGTGAGAACATGCCACGTGCTGCACCAATTTTGTCTGTGACAGATGCACTGGCTCTCATCAACTCTGATCAGAGCATTGTCAGCAGAAATACACCAGGTGACCACACTTATGAATTTTCAGATTCCCTGGATGCAACATGTGGGAATCGTGACATTGCCCTAAGTGAAATTTCACACAAAACAATGTATATTAGACCTGAGGACCCAGAATCCGACGAAACAAGGCTGACATACT
Organism: Carapus acus; assembly: GCA_900312935.1. NCBI lineage: Eukaryota > Metazoa > Chordata > Actinopteri > Ophidiiformes > Carapidae > Carapus > Carapus acus. The sequence continues at coordinate 5,013 of OMPJ01016374.1, forward strand.
TTGTTAGCAAGAACATTGTTGTCTCTGAAGTTCCCCAGGCAGAGATTTCTAATCCAATACATAGAATCAAAAAAAACTTTACTTCAGCCACAGTCACCAAGAAAAAAGATCCAGAGCCTGGTCCAAAAGCTGAGCTGAACCTATCTAGTGGAAGTAAAAAAAAGAAATCAAGACGAAAATTGCTGGAGAAAACCCTAGAATTGTCTGGTAGCAGTCACTGGGAATCAAGATCATGCTCACCATTCCTTCCTTTTATACATATGGAGGCAGGATACAAAGGCTTGCCGGACTCAGTCACAGCATTTCATGATGACAGGTGCCAAGCTCAAGGTTTTCCCTCCTCCAGTTCAGCTACAGAGCTCAACAACACGCCCATCCCCATCACTTCACCACAGGTCATGTTCCCCATCACTTTCTTACCCACTTCCCCTCCGGCAGTGCTTGATCCAAATTGTGTCACCATCTCCTCTCCTGCTCTGCTATGCTGGCAACCTTGTGACAACAAAGACTCATTGGGCACCAATTTGAATCAACCACCTCCAAAAACTACACATCTCACACCTGCAATGATGTCTCCAGCGCTTGTGGAAGAATCATTTCCTGTTGTCACAGCACTTAACAACAAAAAGAGGAAAAGTGAAGTTTTAAAATTTGGCAGAACAACAAAGTATAATGGGAAGACCCAACAGGGCAAAAGAAGCAGGGTGTCACCTGACAAAATGGAATCTGGATGTTCAGGACGGGAGAGGAGATCTGCACCACGACATCACGTGATAAAAGCAGGTGGGTGACTGTAGAGGCTAGTTAAGGTTGAATCATACATGAGAGAATCCGTTTTGCGTTGGCTTTAAAATAATTGCAATTCAAATGATTTGATTCAATTAAATAGGAGCTCTGTTTTAGTTGTCCATCTTTTTCAAATGATATAGGTCAGAGTCTCTTGTTTTTTTACTTGTTTTTTTTTTTTTGTATACAAGTCTGCAATACATGAGGTATTGTGTCCCTCATGTCTCATATCCCTATGTGTTGCTGATGTCTTTGATTAGACTCTGTGCACTCAGTGATGGCGCTTTCAAAAAAGAGGTCTGCAGCTCCTGCCAAAGCTAAAAGGACACGATCAAGACCATCTTCGCAAGGTATATGAAACATGCACTCCTGAACAAAGAGTTGCAATTGAAAAGGTGGAGCAGATTTTGATATTCTTGTTTGTAAATGCACGTCTTGTCTTAAATGTTTTCCTCCATCATGGCAAAGTGTATAAGTAAGTAGTTCTTCATCTAAATGGTTTTCAGATATAATGTGTGTAAAGAAATCTGTAAAACAATCCTAGCTTGTGCTGCATGATAAAGTACAAGTAAAATTTACAGAGTTTTATATGTTCTATTTATTGGCCTTGTTTTTCCCTGTTTTTCAGGTGTTCTGTGCCAGACATCCTCATCTGTGAAATCTGTGAAAGTAGCTGCTGTGGCACAGTCAAAACTCAACTTTGTGAAGCCAGCTCCAACGGGTATTTGTCACGTTCAGCAACATAACTGTGTTTATATTGATATAGATTTTTCATGGATTTATTTTGCTGTATTATGTTTCCTTACCATACGAACTGCTGCAGCCATACCAAGACATCCTATGCCATTTGCCGCTAAGAACATGTTCTACGATGAGAGATGGATTGAGAAGGAGGAGCGAGGATTCACATGGTGGCTTAATTATGTTCTCACCCCAGATGATTTTAAAGTGAACCTTGAAGTAACTAAAGGTATTAAAAATCCATCATTTTGGTATTCCTCTGTTGACAGAGTGACTCATTTGAATTCAGATGTTGCAGTTATTTAAACAAGTTGTTCATCGATCTGGATAACTGTAAACAAACTGATTTGTGTTCAATTTAGTGTGTGCTGTGGCCCTCACCAACGGCTGTGATGCAGCGCTCAGTGTTCCAAATGCTCCTACCAAAGAGGAGTTGTCATTTAGCACCTACATGGCTCGTCGGAAGCTTAACAGCCTTCGCCGCTCTGCTTGCCAGCTCTTTAACTCGGAGGCCATGGTCAAGGCCATTCAGAGGCTAGAGCTGGAGGTTGAGGCCAAGAGACTGCTCGTCCGCAAAGACCGCCATCTGTGGAAGGACATTGGTAAGGCAGCTCTGGCGTTGTTGCTCATTTTGTTCCATGGTCACTGATGAACGTCTGTTTTACCTCTGTCTCAGGTGAACGGCAGAAGGTCCTCAATTGGCTTCTTTCGTACAACCCCCTGTGGTTACGAATTGGGCTTGAGGTATTGTGCTGGGAGACCCTTGTCTTGACAATGTCTTCCCTGGTTTTCCCCTCGTTTTTACCGCCAGCTATGTGCTTCTGCCTTCTTTTGGTCTGAACTCAATTTTGCATATTCGCAGACAATTTACGGGGAAATGATCCCGCTTGAGAGCAACAGTGATGCTTTGGGCCTGGCCATATTCATCCTGGGAAGGCTGCTGTGGAACCCAGATATTGCTGCTGAGTTCAGACACCCCAAAGTTCCTCACTTGTATAAAGACGGTAATTTGACCTTATCTAGTCAGGTATAAATTTAATGAGGAGCGAATCCTCATAAGTGGAGGATTAGCGGTTAGTAATTTATTGCATTGCTATGAAATGGTTTGGTGTATTTGGAAAGCCTCCGGAGTTTTGCCGTATCTGTGGTTTGAGAGTGCTTGCACAACTTCTCCAATTTCTGTATGAACTCTTATTCTATTAGGCCATGAGGAGGCATTGTCTCGCTTCACCCTGAAGAAACTACTGCTGCTGGTGTGCTTTTTGGACAAGGCCAAAGAGTCTCGACTGATAGAGCATGATCCCTGTCTGTTCTGCATGGATTCTGAGTTCAAGGTAAAGCTAGGCTTTCCACTGTAAAAAGCACATTACTTGATTATTGGATTCAGTTTTTTCAATAAAGATTTGGTTTGTCCCCATGGGACAAACAACATATCACAGTAGATGTGCTGGCATACGATGTCATTATAGTCTCTGTCATCGAGATGGTCGGGCATCCAAATGTTGTCCATTCAGAGTGAATTCTTACGCAGTGATCATATATTTCAATGTTGTATATTGTTGTGTTATTTGTTGCAGACAAGTAAGGATCTACTGCTAGCCTTCTCCAGGGATTTCCTCAGTGGAGAGGGCATCCTCCCACGTCACCTTGGCTTCCTTGGTTTACCAGTCTGCCATCGGCAGATGCCCATGGCAGAGTTCAACTTCGCAGTGAAGAATTTGGCAGTGGACTTGAAATGTGGAATTCGGCTTGTGTGAGTTAACTTTTAAGATTGTTAATGCATAGTCTTTGTCTCATATGGAATAATTTATTTTCTGTAATATCACCCCTGGTGTTTGCAATTTCATTGACACATCTGTCCGCTCCCTGATCATAGTTTCACCATAATTTCTTTGTTGTCCCGACCCTGCATATTTTCATTGAATACGACACTTGATATTGTCAGTTGTTATGTTATGGCTGCATAAAAGCGTTTGGGCAATAAGATGTCCCACTGAAATTGTACAGGCAAACCAAACGCAAAGCAGCTTTCATTTTACCTGCCAATGCACAACAAAATAAAATAGGAATGCTACATTGTCGTGTGTTGGATGTAGCTCCTTCAGTGTCTTAATTTCATGATCTTATTGCGCAATGTGTTTTGAGAGGGGCGCGTGCAACTGATGTCTTAGGTCTTAATATATCACCTAATGATAAAGAGAGAGAGATTCATACAGTGATAACAATGTTATGATTATAATGATGACAGTGATGATGACAATGGTCACTTTTAGGCGAGTAGTGGAACTCCTTATGCAGGACTGGAGCCTGTCGGCAAAGCTCCGTGTCCCAGCAGTGAGCCGCCTCCAAAAGGTTCACAATGTTGACATTGCCCTACAGCTCCTCAAGAGCAAAGGGGTTGATCTCAAAGACGACTATGGTAAGACTTTGCTTTCTCTCCTGAAAGGACATTCAGCCACTGTGATTAAAGGTTAAAAACAATTCAGTCATATGTTCTCTCTGGTAGGATCGGTCATTAAGTCCAAGGACATTGTGGATGGTCACAGAGAGAGGACACTGAGCCTCTTATGGAAAATCATCTTTACTTTTCAGGTTTGTATCATCAATGTCATTGACTTAAGAAATAAGCATGATGTGGAACTATGAGATGATGAAGGAAAGACCTTCAATGAGTCTTGGCAATAATAGTGTGCCCTTGAAATGAATTACCGGTACACATCTATCCTCGTACACTGTATTTTTTGCATGTATGTACAACATTGTTGTAAAAGCAGTTTCACACACAGGGTCTTGCTCAACTAAAATGAGAATATATTCTGTATGTACCTGTGAATCGAGAAACAAACTAAATCATAAATCATTTAAATCTGTAATGGGAATTGTCGTTACCTTGTATAGGTAGAGGTGATTTTGGATGAAGAACAACTAAGGAAGGAGATTAGCTTTCTGAAGACAAGTCTTGGCACCAAACGGAGGCTGGCCTTTCTCAGAGCCAATCAGGATATTCCTGAGAGTCCTGCCAAGACCACCACACCATGCAATCATGGCAGCATGAAGATCACCCTGCTCATGGCATGGGTCAAGGCTGTGTGCGACTTCTACAACCTTAGGGTGTGTAGTGAAGACTTCTCAGACTTTGATCAGCATGCTGCTCATTTACAACAAGGAAAGGAATAAAATTCATTTTCCATCACGCCAGGTGGAGAACTTCACCGTATCTTTTTCAGATGGGCGGATCCTTTGCCTCCTCATCCACCACTACCATCCCAGTCTACTGCAGGGGGAATTGATTAGCCACTGTACCACTCAGACTGTCGAGTGCTCACACAGAGGTCGACTAGAGCTTGACTGCTCAACCAGTGACCTGGAAAGCTCCTTCAACTCATCGCCAACGATTCGGAGAGGTATAATCAACCTTAATGCTTTTGGTTTGGTTTTCAGATTTTTGGTTTGGTTTTCAGATGCGAGTCCAAAAATGTTCATATGTTTGCTTACGCCACCTCTATGTTCACAGCGTAGCTGTTTCTCAGTTGATGTTGTGCTTTAGTACATTCAGTCCCTGTATGTTGAGAAATGTACTCAATGAATGTACGGGGTAATACAGATTACCCTGTGCAGAGTATTACTTATATTTCACTAAAATCTCTACAGGTGCTGAATCATCACAGGTGGAGTTAAGAGAGCTTCTTGAAAATGAAAGTAACAACTTCAGGCTTGTTAACGCTGCTGTGACATTCCTGGGTGGAGTTCCCGCCATGATAAATCCATCTGATATGTCCAATACCATACCCAACGAGAAGGTGAGGCCTGAAGAAATCATTTCAGTTTTTGCAAGCAAACAGCAACATGCAGGCAATGAGGGGCAGACAGGGCATGCATAGTGGATCTGATCTTTACATTTTGGGCCTCATTTTCTCTGTCAGCTCTGGTGCACTTAAACTAAGCATAAACAAAGGGGAGGACTTGGCACAGAACTGACCAAAAAATTAGCTACTAAGAGGGTCACTGGCGTAATTTGCCAAATTTAGTTAAAAGTGAGATCTTATACAGCTGTTTGCATTTCTAATTGGACCCACTGCCTTGTTTTTCTGATCGGCTCGCTGAGGTGACATCACCCATGATGTGGCCCAGTCAACAGTGACACCGTTCTTCACTCAAATGTGCCTGTGACATCACCTATGATGAATTGGGCAGCTATTAGGTCACTCTTAAATCAGAGAGCATTGACAATGGTGACCAAAAGAGCAATTAAATGGTGTTTGTTGTTACATGTATTCTGCCTAATCCGGTGGGTTGCTAGGTTTTTTTTTTGGTTCCCATTGCTGCTCCTGTCCCGTCTCTTTTTCTTGATCAGCTCACCGTAAGCAACGTCACAACCAGCACAGTTAAACCAAAACAAAGGCATACCTTTCTGAAAATATAACATAATTATCCATTGTTGTAATTCACTGAATCTAACTGAAATGTGTGTTAGCAGTAAAAAACATTCCCAGATTCATAAAACTAAACTATGGTGGGCATTCTGCTGCCCGTGAGCCAGAAGTGGCTTGTAGAAGTGGTCTGTAACATTTTATATTGGTTTGACACACTATTTGCATTTCCGCTTCCTCCATTCCTTTTATTTCCGCAATTTTTGCAGATAAATTCACAGCTCATTGGCTCCGGCTGGCAAAGTCTCTGATAGAGTTGGCTCCATTCAAAATAAGGTTGTCTTCACAGTGAAGACGTTAATGTCATCTGTGTCAAGAAAAATGAAAAATGTTACACCAGTGAATTTGCTTAACCAGAGTCTTATTTACAGATTGTGATGTCTTACCTGTCCTTCCTGTGCTCTCGCCTGCTCGACTTGCGAAATGAAGCCCGGTCAGCAAGGGTGATCCAGGACGCCTGGAGGAAGTATAGACTAAAGAAAGATCTCGAACTGTACAAGGTCTGTCTCGCTGAGGGCAAATATTCAATTTATATTGATTTATAGTGAACTAGATGCATTCACTGCCTAATGATTGACGTATGGAGTAATTTTCTTGTTATTTTTCTCTGCTATTGTTTCCTCTTTCCAGTGTTTCTTGATGTCACCTCTGACATCCAGATAAATGCTTGATAGAATGTCACATGGCTGTTAAGTACCTAAATATGTCCCCTTTTGACACAGGGAAGACATCTAGCTGCACAGAAAATCCAGTCTCTTATAAGGAAGTTTCTCAGGCATTCCAAGGCAAAGAGGCAGAGTGATGCAGCCACAATCATTCAGTCTGTCTGGAGGAGCTACATTGTCCGCAAAGCATTCAGGCAAAAGAGAGGGGCTCAAATTCAACTCCTGCAGCACACTGCTGCTACAAAGATTCAGGTACGCCTACATTTCAGATATACACCGAGAAGATTTACAGACTTTGAATATCGAAAAAGTATGACTAGTTTACTTCTGACAAAACTTGTGGTTTGAAGAAACATAAATGACAGAATGTAGTAACACTCTGCTGCTGTGTATGCATCAAATTAGACATCTAGGTAACAAGTTTAAGTTATTAAAAATAGGTATGCATCTTTCTTTGGATGAGCAGTCCTCAGCCTTTTTTGCACAATATTTGCATTATTTAAGATACCCACTGTTGTGATTGTGGTAAATTGAAGCTGGATTTGCATTGTGTTAACCGCAATTTAAGGATAATATGTAGTTTTTTGACAACTTTTTTGTTATTAAAAAAAAGTAGGATGCTAGTAGAGTTATTAGGTCAAATATGTATACCAAGGCCATAGGCGTTTTGGATATTCTGCAGTAGTCACCACAAATCACGTTGGTTGGGCTTCACGTGTGAGATTCACCAGATGCGATTAATTCATAGTTTATGTGGGACTGATATTATATCACAAGGGGCTTCTTTACCTTTTAGGTAATATGTTCCACTCTTCTTGGTGGGCCTTTCACTTTGCAAAATATTCCTTCAAAGCCTACCTTTTTTTTTGTCACACAGCATGTATTGTCCCACAAACTGCAGCTCTCTCAAAGTATGTGGATTATCTTACTGGCAAAGTGACAGCCTTGACCAAACACACACTATTTAAAATGTCAGTTTGTCAAAAATTTCTAGTGCAGGCCGAGAGAAGGAACTAGCTCCTTGATTAATTCAGGTCTCTTGTACTGATGAATTACAAGGATATACGTCATAACAGCACAAATGTCTTTTATTATTAAGATAATTTTTTCTTCATGAATAGTTACATTTTTCATTAACTTTTCTACCTCCTTTTATAATTTCCATTTACATCTGGCCTGATGAAAACTAGTTGGACACCCCTGGAGTGTTTGGTACCAGGTACCACTCTATCATGTTGTGTGCAAGGCCCCTCTTCAACAATCCTGATATGTTGAAAAATAAATCCTCCACGGAAAGTGCTATCCTACTCTCCCTCATTTTTACTGTGTACCCTGTCTGTTAAAGGCTGCTCCGTGTAACTGGTCATTGGTGATAAATAGGTCGATTACCTGTTTCAGATCACCTTTTCCCAAGATGTGGAATATTAACGCATCAGCATTGTGAAATTTGATGTGGGTGGTATCGTGAAGTGTCAAGTGAACAGGGGTGTTTTTTTTTTGTTGTTTTTTTTTTGTCCATGCAGGCTCAATGGAGGATGTTTTCAATCACAAGTGCTTATCAACGCCTTAAACACTACACCATTGTTGTTCAAGCCCAATGGCGAATGCAGATGGCATCCAAAGACTATAGAAGAGTGTACATGGCTGTAATAATGATTCAGAGTTACTACAGAGCTTGGGCTCTCGGAAAAAGGGAGCAAAAACTGTATTTGACTCTTAGATCTGCTATTGTGAAAATCCAGAGAGTATTCAAAAAATGGAAAATGCAGAAAACGGAGAATCAGGCCGCTATGATGATACAGGCTGCTGTAAGAATCCAGTCTTGGTTTAGAATGCAGAGATGTGTTCATCAGTACAGAAAGCTGAGAAGAAGCACTCTACTCCTTCAAACTCAATTTCGAGGCTGTATACAAAGGCGCTCCTTTCATCTGTTGAGGCAAAAACATCTCTGCGCTATTGTCATCCAGAGTGTCTGGAGGGGCTACGCTGTCAGGAAACAACTGTCAAAGATCCTATGGGCTTCTGTCATGATCCAACGCTGGTTCAGGGCCTCCATGCAAAGAGATATGGAGAGGCAACTGTTTTTGAGGATGAAACATGCTGCAATCACCACACAAGCAGCATTTCGTGGAAAATCAGCTCGGAGGATATTAAGTCAGAGGCATAAGGCAGCAACAGTCATCCAAGCAGCTTTTAAAAGGTATACTGCCCAGAAGTGCTTCAATAGAATGAGAAACGCAGCCAAGATAGTACAACAAAAATACAGAGCCACACTTCTGGCTCGTAACATTCACAAGGACTACCACGTACTCAAGTGCGCTGTAGTTGCTATACAAGCAGCCTGGCGGGGAAGAGCTCACAGGAAGAAGCTACAGAAACAACATCAGTGTGCCACAAAGATACAAGCCAACTACCGTCGTCGCAAACAGCAGTACAATTACAGAAGAAAGAGAGCGGCTGTTGTCATGATACAATGGCATTTTCGGACTTTTATGGCAAGAAAAGTATTGCAAAGGGAATACCTGCAGAAAACAGCAGCTGCAGTGGCACTCCAGGCAATATTCAGAGGTAGGAAAGTCAGGGTAGACCTTAAAAAAAGACATCACGCAGCAACTCTTCTTCAGTCCAAAGTCAGGATGTTTTTATGCAGGAGGCATTATTGGTCACATAGAAGATCAGCAATTGTCCTCCAGCACCATTACAGGGCATTTGTTGAAGGAAAAAGACGTCGACATGAATACAGCCAACTGAAGCAAGCGACCGTGGTAATACAAGCTGCATTCAGAGGATTTAGAGTGCGAGTTGCAACAAAGAAAAGACACAAAGCTGCTGTTGCTATCCAGTCGCAATTTAGGATGCACAAATTACGAATGTCTTACCTCGCCACTAAGTGTGCTGCTGTGGTTGTGCAAGAGCGCTACAGGGCCAAAAGACTCAGAGATCGACAGATGAAAAGTTACAGGGCTATGAAAACAGCCACTGTAATGATCCAGGCAGTATATCGTGGCCACAGAACCAGAGCAAATGTTGCAGCAATGCACCAAAGTGCCACAGTTATTCAGCAATGGTTTCTCACCATACAGGAGAGGAAACGATTCTTGGCCATCAGGGGAGCTGCACTGATTTGTCAGCAGAGGTACAGAGCAGAAAGAAAGAAGCACCTGGAGTGCCTTCATAAATGCAGAGCAGTGACTACTCTACAGGCAGTCTACAGAGGGTATCGTGTCAGACAGAGCTTACAGATGGAGCATATGGCAGCCACTAAGATACAATCTCACGTTCGAAAATACCTGCAGCAAGCCAACTACAAGAGACTTTGCCGGGCTGCCTCATTACTGCAAGAACATTACAGAAACACCAAAAAAATGAGGATTGAAATGGGAACTTTTACTGCCATGAGAAATGCTGCCATCACTGTGCAAGCTGCTTTTCGTCGGATGAAATCACGAAAATTACTCAAAAAAAAGAATCATGCTGTTAACCTTATCCAGAGAGTGTACAGAGCAGGCAGGGAACGCAATCGATATCTTTCCTTGCGGTCCTCTGTCCTTAACATTCAGCGACGCTTTCGAGCAATATCTGCTGCCAAAGCACAACAACAACAATACCAGAAATTACGCAGAGCTACAATTACCATTCAAGCAGCGTTTAGGGGTCAGAGGGTCAGGCGGGAGGTTGCTCGTAGACATCAAGCTGCCATAGTGATCCAGGCCACTTTTAGATGCCACACAGAGAGAGTAAAATTCCAGGCCATGCGTTTGTCTGCCATCATCATTCAGAGACACTACCGTGCCTGTATTCTACACAAACAAGACAGGAGAAGATTCCTCCAGCTGAAGCACTCAGCCATTGTTCTTCAGTCAGCTTTCAGAGGTCATTGTGTGAGAAGTGACATGACCAAAATGCACAAAGCTGCAACTGTCCTTCAAGCTCATTTCAAGAGGCATCAACAGCAGTTACTCTTCAAGACACAACGTCTGGCTGCCATTGTTGTGCAGCACAGATTCAGAGCCCAGAGACAAAAATGCATCGTTTATAAGGAATACAAACGAATCAGAGAGGCAGTTATCACTCTACAAGCTGCTTACCGTGGTATGAAATCACGCCAATGCATTCAACAGAAGAAGCATGCAGCCAGTGTCATCCAGAGAGCTTACAGAGCACATTGTGAGTACAAACAGTATATGAGAGTTAAGTCTTCCATCCTCAAGATTCAGGAGTGGTTCAGAGCGAGTGCCGCGGCAAAAGCTCAACAACAGCAATATCGACAAATGCGCTCAGCTGCCATTACTCTTCAAGCTGCATTCAGAGGACAGAGGGTCAGGCAGAAGCTTGCTTGCTGGCATCAAGCTGCAACTGTAATCCAGTCGACATTCAGACAGCACAGAGAAAGAGTCAAATTCCAGGCCATGCGTCTGTCTTCCATCATTATTCAGAGACGCTACCGTGCCTGTATTTTAAATAAACAAGAAAGGAGTGGATTCCTCCAGCTGAAGCACTCAGCCATTGTTCTTCAGTCAGCTTTCAGAGGTCATTGTGTAAGAAGTGACTTGACCAAAATGCGCAAAGCTGCTACTGTACTCCAGGCTCATTTCAAGAGGCACAGACAGCAGCTACTCTTCAAGAGACAACAGTGGGCAGCCAGTGTTATACAGCACAGGTTTAGAGCCCACAGACAAAAATGTATTGATTGTGAGGAATATAGACAAATCAGAGAGGCAGTTATTACACTGCAAGCAACTTATCGTGGTATAAAATCACGGCGTTGCATTCAACAAAAAAAGCATGCAGCTATTGTCATCCAGAGAGCTTACAGGGCACATTATGAGTACAAACGATATGTGAACATGAAGTCTTCGGTCCTCAAGATTCAGCAGTGGTATAGGGGGACTACAGCAGCCAAAGTACAACAACAGCAGTTTTTGCAAAAGCGCCGAGCTGCCAATACCCTTCAGGCTGCATTTAGAGGTCACAGGGTCAGGCAAGAATTTGCTCAGAAGCATCAGGCTGCAACTGTAATCCAATCTGCATTCAGACGACACAGAGAACAGGTCAGATTCCAGTCCATCCGTTTGGCTGCCATCATTATTCAAAGACACTACAGTGCCTACAACCTGCAGCGACAATATCGGACCAGATATCTGAAAACAAAAAAATCTGCTATCTTCCTTCAAGCTGTATTTAGACGTTGGTGTGTCAGAAAACATGTCCTTAGACAAAATCAAGCAGCCATTCTGGTTCAGTCATGGTGGAAAGGTTTGGTGCAGAGACGCACTTTCCTTCAAAAAAGGGATGCAGTTGTGATCCTACAGAGACGGCTACGTGCGTCACAGTATGGCAAGGCACTAAGAGACAACTACAACCGAACGAGATGTGCTGCCATTACGCTTCAGAGATGCTACAGACTCAGGCTTGCAAGACAACAGGTAATGATAAAGGAAGTATTAGCATTTCATTGCCTGCATTTAATCTTTGGTCGTGCTGGTGCTACCGTTTTCATACTGTTTTCATGACCCACGCTATGTTGACACATTTTGATTATGAAAATACTGTATATGAATGAAGAACATATGCTATGAAGAATATATCCAAAATATTTGGCATATTTTTGAAAGTCTGAAGTCATCTAAAATTATGTTGCATCTGATTTGGAGACTGGATAAATCATGCAAAATTGAAACTCGGGAACCTTTTGCCATGTCACGAATTAAGGAGCTGGAGGCAGCCAGGACAGAGAGCAGGTGGAGATTCACAGGCGCAGCATTCTACCACCTCAGTGCCATCAAGATCCAGCGTGCTATAAGGGCACATAGGGCTTTGCAAGCTGCAAAGATGCACCTTCATTGTATCATTACTATACAGGTACACAGTCCATTTATCTGCAGTGACAGGGGAAAAGAAAATTTCTTGGCATCAAAATAACCTCACTTTTGTAATTGCCACAGTGTTTAGTACGGGCAAAACAGCAGCAGAAGCGTTACCTGGAGGAGTGTAGGAAGGTGACGCTGGTTCAGAGGTCTGTCAAGCGTTGGCTTTCCCGTCGCCATGAGGCTGCATCAATTATCCAGCAAGCAGTTCGCAGGTTCCTCCTCATCAGGCGAAAGAAAAGAGTTGAGCAGGGAATCATCAAAGCACAGGTATCTTATTCTTTTGTGAGGGTGGCAAGTTCTTTTTTCTACAGCTGATATTTTGCATAAAATAATGAATTGTTGGTTAGTTTATGTTCCAGGACTACATTTACCTCGTCTTTGCTGATTATGTGCACATCTGCTCGTCTTCTCAGGCTTTGTGGAGAGGACATCGCTCTCGCCAACTGAATGATAATCCAAACGTGATGAAATTGCGCCATCGCTTGACTGAAATCTCTGCTCGTGTCCAAGAGGAGAACAAACTGTGCAACAAGATGCTGTCTGCTCTCGACTGCCTTCTACAATACAAACACTTCTCCCACATCCTAGAGGCCCTGAAAAATCTTGGTAAGGTTATACGTTCGCATTTCAGTAACACCAGCCTGAGCCAGATACTCCTCAGATACGAGTTAGCAAGACCTTAATATGAGTGGGTAACTAATAGATAGGATGACTTAGGTGATCCTCAAAGAGAAATTCAACTTTCTGACTGCTCATTCAACAAAAAGAATAAACATAAAAGCAGTGCACACACTTCAAGTCAGAGTGATTAAATATTTTAGTTAAAAGTGTATTCAGGAGGTGTTAAGCAGTGTAATTGCTATCGGGACAAAGGATCTTCTGTGCACTGCGTTCTGCTGCGCAGTGAAGAAAGCCAACCAAATGCATGTTCGTGTTTTCACATTCAGAGACTGCGACCAAACTGTCGCCAGAGTGTTGTGTGAGGTTGGTGGAAAGTGGAGCCACCAATGTCATCTTCAGGCTCATCCGCAGCTGCAACAGGAGTGTCCCCTGCATGGATGCTATCATCTACTCAGTTCAAATTCTTCTAAATCTCTCTAAGGTATATGCCATTTGTCTGCATTTTGACATAATTAGGCGCAATGTTTTCTCCTGCCACAGATATTCTGTTCTCACTAGGGATGTCCGATATCGGCTTTTTTGCAGATATCCGATATGCCGATATTGTCCAACTCTCAATTGACCGATACCAGCCGATACCGATATGTGAGCCGGTAAACGCTTCAGGAGCGCATAGGCACTATTTTGGTGTAACGCAAGCATTATCTCATTTTTATCGGTTTTTATTTTATCGGTTTTAAAGCCAAAAAATCCGATACCGATATTAAATATTTATGCTAATATCGGGCCGATAATATCGGTGGGCGGGACATCTCAAGTTCTCACGCTTTGGTAGAGGATGCCCAGAAAAAGACTCCTCGGCGGAGATGCTCTCTTAACTTTCACTGTGTTCATCAAGTTGAGTGGTATCCAGTCAGACTTCTCCAAATGATTAAAATACAATCAGGCCTGCACATTGTGATTATTGTTGAGGCAGATGTTGGAGTGCATGCACATACTGGCTCAATAACAGAGGAAATTAAATGACATATTATATCACCCGATGATATGTGAAATGGAACAACTTGAGAGGCAAAAAAAAATTAAAGTTGAGATGATATTTCCATTATATGAAAACAGTCACTTTTCAGCATACAACTACTCGTGTAGGCAAGAAACTGACACAGCTCATATGCGTATGTTCTTCATTAATTCCATAGTACCATAAGACCATTGAGGCAGTGTACACTGTGGAGAACTCTGTGGAGACGCTACTTGACCTTTTGCAGAGATATCGTGAGAGGGCAGGTGACAAGGTGGCAGACAAAGGTGGTAGCATCTTCACCAAGTCTTGCTTCCTCTTGGCTCTCCTCTTGCAAGATAAGCACCGTGCTGCTGTATGCACATTTTTAATACAGTCGCCTTTTACAAATATCAATCTTATCAATATTTTCATTTTGGAATCATAGTTTTGTGTCTGTCATGTTTTTATTCAACCTTTTCAGGTGGTCATGAAATTACCCAAGGCCTTGGACAAGATCCATAGCATATATCGGCTCACCGCTCGCAAACACAAAATGGATGCAGAAAGAACAGTCATCAAACAGAAGATGAACATGTCCCTCAACAGCAGTTTGGTCTTTCAGGCAACTCCGAGGAAATCTCCTCACATGTCAAGGTTTTTGTCTGGATCTTTGTTTGTCTATTACAGTTTTGTGCAGGAACTCACACCGTTTGTTGTGTTTCAGGTTTGCACCAGAATGGGAATTGAGGAAGGATAAGCTGAAAGACATTGTGGACCCCCTGCGGGCCATTCAGATGGTTGCAGAAGCTCTGACCATTGCTTTGTAAAATATAGCATTTTTTGGTTGTTTTTTTGTTTCTTTTTACAGTGCTTGTTTTGAAAATGATCAGTTGCAATGTTTCATGTGTTTTACTTGTAAATATTAAAATACACTTCTGTTTTTATGTGTTTGCTTATTTTGTGATTACAGTGGCTTAAACAATAAGTGGGATTGGTCACAAATGTTTTCATCAGTCCATTAGATGGTTGCATATGTGCTCAAATATAACTTGTAAATGCGGAGATGAAAAGTGTCGGATAGGATTGTGGGTTTGTAGCTAGCAATGGAAAAGGTAATGGCAGATGTTATCAGTCTATGCCCTCCAAGCTGGTTGTCAGGACAGGAACTCTTGGATGAGGTTGTAGAACGTATCCTCTTAAGCAAGAGTGGTCATTTGTGCAGATACAAATGAGCATGTTGGTGAGGGGAGCAGACGGGATTGGGATGTACCCGGTAGATATGGCGTTAAACAGAGAAACCGATAGTAGTGGATTTTGATGGTAGAGAATGAGTGAAAAGAATTTGCTCTAGTCAACACATCTCGAGGAGGCAGGCATAACATAAATTTAGAACTGAGGGGGGTGCACACAGTAAGATTTCTGTAAATTCAGTAAAGGAAATGCCATACCAGATTGTAAAGGTGGTATTAGAGGAAAGAGTAGCACACATTTCAAGTAAAGTTTTTAAATCCTCCACACCACCCTTAAGTGTCTCCAAATAAAATATCTGTCATTGTCTCTGGAACATTGTCTCTTCATGCTATCCTCATCAAGCTTTGAGTGGTATACATAACTAATGCAACAGATTTTCCGAGTAAATTTGACATGGGTAACCTTGCATGATAAAATGTCCAAATCATAAACACTTGTTAAGTATGTGTATGTGAGAGAATTTAATGTGTGGTAGCCAGACAACTGATGAAACATTTCTTCAATACAGCAGTCCCAAATTGTGAAAAAATGACTTTTACTCCCGTGACTTGGCCAGGCAGTATTCTACATCACAGAAATATAACAACTGCAAAGTTGTCAAAATCTTTGCCCCTTGTTTCATCATGCTCTGCTGGATTCTAAACACACACATGCAGTACATTCCTTACGAGCAGATTGGCATGTCCATCAAGCCATCAATGCATCGCTGGCGGAGGTTCCCTCTGTGGACATTTGTTCCTCTATTGCATCTGTATTCAACTGCATCATTGTGACTGACAAATTCTATTAAGATGTTTTTGACCTTGAATTCAACATTATGTTGTGTCATGAGTCGAGAATCCACAATGCAGGGTTCTGAAAGAAGCATGGACAAAAATACATTAACAAACAAACTTTGGTACTTGTACAGTTTCTACAACACAGGCTTTGACTAACATTTTGCTAAGTGGTTAATACTCTGGCACAGGTGCCCTCATACATCAGGCGTGAAACACAGTCAAAGACAGGCCGGGCTTATATTAAAGATGTTAAATTCATGGGCAAAACAGGGTCATAAATGGCTTAAACATTTTTGCCCATATTTCATACACCATATGATTCTTTTTTTTTTTTTTTTTTTTTTTTAAGCAAGTCTAACAATTATAACTGAAACTGGAATGATCAAATAAAACCAAGTGGATTGCCTTTTGAAATCCTGAGCTGACTAAAAGGAGCAAGGTGGTCTGGTGGCTAGAGGGTGCCAGCTCCACCTCCTGGGCACTGACGAGGTGCCCGTGAGCAAGACCTGTACAGATTTGCATGGACTGTCTCACACTGTAGGCTGTGCTCTATTAAGTAAAAACACTCAACTTGGACCAGTTTTGAAGCATTTGTTTCACATCAAACATATCGAACATGTATATTGTTGTTACCCTGTTCTATAGTTGTTGTTCTTGCAGGCCTCGTTTAGGGAAACTACCAGACCATACCAGTGCCATTTGGTTTTGAAGGGGTTCCCCAA
>OMPJ01016375.1:9810-41328 GCA_900312935.1 Carapus acus
AGATGTTGCTGATGAGGTTTTCATATGTTTGGAGGTTTAAGACAAAGGCTGATCCTGCGCAAGTACACGCTCAGTACTCGCACAAGTACACTTATACTTTTTTTCTGCTTCCTTTGATTCTGCCCATCTGCTCCTGCGATCAGTGAGTAGGCCATGCTAGAGTAATGAAGATGTGCCTAAAAAAAGAAAGCCTTCAGCATCTGCAGCCCCTCCAAACACACACACACACACACACACACACACACACACACGCACACACACACACACACACACACACACACACGTGAGACTGCCGCAGTGTTTGGTACCATTTTTCCACATGGGGGCCCAAAGGCTGGGAGGATTTTGCCCAGCAGAGTGGAAACAGTTGGCGGCGCTAATGAGTATCTGCTGCCGCTGTTGACTCACATCTGTCAAATGCCAAGTGACCCGACGTC
This sequence comes from Carapus acus, assembly GCA_900312935.1. NCBI lineage: Eukaryota > Metazoa > Chordata > Actinopteri > Ophidiiformes > Carapidae > Carapus > Carapus acus. Next base: position 10,248 of record OMPJ01016375.1, read on the forward strand.
GGTGGGCCACAAACTCGCAAACCGAGAACGCCGCTTTACGTACTGTAATAACAAGGGGCGCCGATCAGCCGCGTGCTGCGGTGGAGGCGCGAACGACAGAGAAGGAATCGCCTCCCCACTTTCCACCATCTCCGTTTCCTTCGATCTATTTCTCTGCTCAAACGGGTGTTTTTCTGCCACTTTCTCACGACCAAACGTCCTCTTTGTACCCTCCCACCCTGGTCCCCCTCCTCTCTCTCCATTTCTCTCTCTCTCTCTCTTCCCGGCAGGAGTTTGAGATCGACCTGGAGGGCTCTCAGACCCTGAGGCTGCTCTGCTACGAGAAGTGCTACAACAAGACCAAGCAGAACAAAGAGGACGGTGAAAGCACAGACCGCATCATGGGAAAAGGACAGATCCCGGTACGGCATGACGTCAACCCCTCTCCCTCTCCCCCTCCCTCGCCGCCTTCCTCATCCTCTTCCTCCCCCCGCCCACTCAGCAGACCCTACCGAGACCCGAGGCTGGTAGCTATTATGTCACCGAGTGCCACAAAGCATGAAATCCATATCATCAGCTCACCGGCTGTCTTAGTGTCCACACGCTGCGGCGATTGGATGATGAGATTAAGCGTCTAAATAGGTGATGGATGGATGGAGCTGTGGCCTTCGCAACCAGAGCGGCACCGGCCTAATTTGATTTACGCCCCACAAAAAAAGGTCAAAAACCGATCGAATGTCCCCGCGTCCCTCTTCCCCCGGCGACAGACACGCTAACGATTTAACCCAGACATTAAATGATCCTCGCTCGATAGCGGATCTGGTGATTCGGTTGCCAAGACAACGTGGACCTCTAGATTTAGCCCTGCAGTCATTTAGTGCATCAAGGCGGAGAAAAGACAAAAGATACAGCCAGAGCAGAGAGCTGACACATACACACACACACACACACACAGAGACACACAAGTTGCCACCTTTTCGCCCCCTCACACTGCTGGCCAGGTGTGTGTACTGGGCTCGTGTGTTTGCAAATCGCTCAACATCGATGCAAACACACGTCCAGCCTCCCTGCAGAAGAAGCGTTAGCGAGATCTATAGCAGATAAATTCAATTTTCTCCCTGTATCTGTAATATGAGCACTGGATGTCCTACAACACACCAGTGGTGCCGCTGGTGTTGGTGGGCTGCAGCCTGTTATTTACTGTCACACTGCTCCATCTAGTGTTGATAGCGGTAACATGTGGAGGCGGACGCCTTTGTTCCATGATGAAGTCGAAGCTCTTGTCCCTTGTTGACGTCAAGCTCGTCTACGTGCTAGCACCTAATGCAGATATACAGTCATTTGTGTCCAAACGACAATAAAACAACAATCATGTGACCGTGAGGTGAAAAGACCAATAAATACGCCCAGTGGTACCAGACCCAGTGGTACCAGACCAAGTGGTACCAGGAACGGTGGTGTGCTTGGATCATAGTTTTGTGGGCTTTGATCGGCTGCATGGCAGCGAAGCAGGTGGAGTTTGAAATGGAGTCTGCGTGAGGTGGAGGTGTCGCAGGAGGTGTAGGGGGAAGCAGGAGGTGCTGAGGTTGGACAGATGGAGCCTGTAGGGGTGGAGCAGGCAGCACCTGGGAAAGCTGAGTACACTGCAGAGAGAGGCAGTGCCAAACATGGCCAGTAGGGTGGTCAAAGCTCAGACTGAACCATGTGCTGGGGGCTAGAGGGGCTGCTCTGCTCTGGATGGTTTGGAACAGATCGACGATAATGCTCCAGTACTTCAACCAAACAAGCAGCTAACCAGACAACCTGGTTTAGACCTGAGCTGCCTACTCACTCTCTGACTGTTTAGAGCAGCAGTGTGGAGCTCATTATTTTACTGACGGCCACATCGGCAAGGCGGCTGCCCTCAAAGGGCCTGGTGTAAATGGCATTTGTAAAGGAGGTATAAATAGAATTACATAAACATTGTACCTGACGTACCTACTGTAGTTGACTTACTGCAATTTATTCAATTGACAAATATTAGGTTAGCATTTAGATAAATGTAAATAATATGTCTTTGTTTTGTTATTATGACGTACATCCTTGCAATTTATTAGGTAAATAAACCTGAGGTAATGAACCATCATCAGTCAACAATCCATTAACAAGTGAACAAACTGGTTCGTTTCTTCACTGTCTGCACTGGTATGTTTTTGCACACTGACATTGTGTGTGTGTGTGTGTGACATCACTTTGCCAGCAACGTGATCCAAGCACATTGTAGGAGGTGTAGTTTATGGGTCACTGTAGGCCTAAAGAAGGATGGACTCATTTTGAGACAGGCATTCAAGCGCTGGTGGAACACTTACAATGAGGCAAGGGGCCATGTTTGGGCTGTGGGCCTCTAGTTGGACACCAGTGGTTTGGGATCTGATACACTGAGGTGTATTCCTAAGTTTGTGGACAGATAAAACTGGGATCTACGGTGAAGCATTGTGTCGTGGGACCAAAATCCAACGATGTTAGCCATCAAATACAGATGCACTGTATTTGTTGACCAACAACATTGTTTATCCAGGCAGCTCAAGTCTGAAGAACACTCACAGGGTGTCGTCCTGGTTCGAACCCAAGGACGTTCTCCACAGTGCAACAATCAGATTCAGTTATGGGAAACATAGTTCAGCCTCACTGGTAAACAGATCCAGGTGCACTTGCGTGCCTGTTTGTGTGTGTGTGTGTGTGCTTGCTGCTCCACATGGCTTCACACAACCTTTTACTGAACAAAAAAGGCTGAAATACAAGACAGACTCCCAACAAACTGTCATGACATCACAGCTACTAAATTAGGCCCAACAGATGGGACGAACAATGCGAATGTTCAGGGTTTTTTTTTTTCAAACCATCATCCTCTTGTCCTCCTCCTTTTCCCTAGCTGGACCCTCAGACTCTGCAGGGAAAAGACTGGCAGAGAACTGTCATCCCCATGAACGGGGTGAGTGTGTCCCTCACCCCAACACACACACGCAACATCTACTTGTTCCTCGTTTGAAGTCTGATATCAATTTCTCTTTTTCTTTGACTTGGTTCGTGTGTCCCTCAGATCGAGGTCAAGCTGTCCATGAAGTTCACCAGCCGCGAGTTCAGCCTGAAGCGGATGCCCTCGCGGAAGCCCATGGGCGTGTTTGGAGTCAAGATCTCCACGGTTACCAAGTGAGAGGCGATTCAATGCCTCTGTGGAAGTGTTGTGTGGGGAAAATTTTGAGGGGTTTGCGCACAGCATTAAGCTAGGTGTGCCCCGTTCTCCTCTCACCCTAACCTGTCTCCGTCCAGGCGGGAGCGCTCCAAGGTGCCGTACATCGTCCGGCAGTGCCTGGAGGAGATTGAGAGGAGGGGAATGGAGGAGGTGGGCATCTACCGAGTATCCGGAGTGGCCACGGACATCCAGGCCCTGAAGACAGCGTTTGACACCAGTAAGCCACTTTGAGGGGTGTTGGACAGCCTCTGGTACACAGCACATGGTGCTGTGGGACCATGACGTGCATAATTCTAATAAGATCATACAGCATATTATGAACTTCATTTTTACTATTTAAAGTTCAAATATAAAGCACACCTGTTCACACCATCTGGACAAATAGTACATTGATTGGTCTTATACAGTAGTTATACTGTGGTAATTGTAGAGAAAAGCCGCAGACAAGCGGCCATTTTTCAAATTCACTCCCAACTTGCAACCGCAGGTTAAATAGCACTAAAATAAATATCTTGACGTTTTTATTATTCCTCCCTCACTGTGGCCTGGTACCATATGATACTGCTGTTTGGCCAAGTGGTTGCAGATTCCTGTATTTATCATCATATTGTAATAAATCTTCTTCAGTCCTGACAAGCAGACTAAAATAAAAACATTCTGTGAACAGAAAAGTGCTCCAGAAATGATATGAACTCTCAAATTATCCAGAGTTGTTATCATAACCTGCTTAGATCTACACAGCCATTATGAGCGGGGACCTTCTGACCTTAATGGAACTTCTCCTCTGTGTAACACTGTTTTTGTAGGAAAGGCACTGCAGGGGAGGTAAAGATAAAGAGGAGATTGGTCCTTTTTCTCATATTTGTGTTGACTGGATGATGAGTGTGGTTGCCTTACTTTGCCGTTTGCATCATGTTGATGTGCTGCGGATGAAAATATGCACAAAGTTTGTGCACAAAAACACTAAAACTGTGTTGTTGTTGCTCTCTGCCTGGGCGTGTCCATACTAACTGTAATGGCGGATGTTTGCGGGCACCTCCAAACTTCCTGTCTCAGCGCCGACTGGTCTCTCCTGTGCAGATAATAAAGACGTGTCGGTGATGATGAGCGAGATGGATGTGAACGCCATCGCTGGCACGCTGAAGCTGTACTTCAGAGAGCTGCCGGAGCCGCTGTTCACCGACGAGCTGTACCCCAACTTCGCCGGGGGCATCAGTAAGTCAGGGGAAAAGGGAGGGCCACGCTCTCTCCCGAGACGCCATCTTTTTGACTTAATGATTGAGATTGTGATGAAAACACACGTCTGAGGTGTTTTGTTGTGTACTTTGTTTTTGTTGACACTTCGACCTCCTCTCAGCCTTGTCCGACAGCGTCGCCAAAGAGAGCTGCATGTTGAACTTACTGCTGTCACTGCCAGAACCCAACCTGGTCACCTTCCTCTTCCTCCTGGACCACCTCAAGAGGTACGTCAACACGTCCAAAGTCTGTCCCTGACTGGGTTTGGCAATACAATAATCCTACAAACTACAGACGGAATTGGGTTTAGATTGTGCAAGACATTTGGGCAGCATCATAGGGGTCTGAATGAATTCACAATTTAACCTTTGGATGCACAACCTGCCAACACCTACACTCTTTCACAAGTGGGGTCATTTTTGACCCCATTTAAAATTCTCAAAATGTCGAGAATCGTCTTAACATCAATGAAAACATAAATAAAGAAAATGATTTCCCCATGTCACAAACATGTTTAATGAGGAGCACCTGGAATATGAATATATTACATGTTTTCTTTGTAAAGATTTTGAAGAATAACAAACCCTTAGTGTTTACCCTTAGTGTGCATCTAACGGTAAACACAAAAAAACGAAATATCACCTCATAACGCAGATAGAAAGATACTCCATATGCCAACACAAAGAATGAACTGAATGGCACGGGATGCTAAAAGCTACAGTATGTTGCTGGTACTGTTCTGTATTTTTAGTACAGTATTTTTTAGGGATAGGCTAGAAAATACTTTGCTTCCCCAATACATAGCAATTCTCCGAAAATCTAAATTTCGATCGTCCACTCAAACCCGCGATGTACAGAGGAAATTGTGAAATAAATTTACATTGAACAGTTAGAAAACTCTATGATGCACTGAGTCTGTGACAGGTGAACTGCGATGTAGCGAGGGATTACTGTATTTCTCTTTCTTTCCTGCCGCCTGTACCTCCATCAACCCCTCACCACTGCCAAAGAAAAACGGCATCCCCAATACAGAGGCGGACACACTGATGTTCCATCGTAATTGCTGATGTTTGTGTGTGTGTTGGTCTCCAGGGTGGCAGAAAAGGAGGGCATCAACAAGATGTCTCTTCACAACTTGGCAACCGTGTTCGGTCCGACCCTGCTCAGGCCCTCTGAGAAGGACAGCAAGATCCCGGCCAACCCCACGCAGCCCATCAGCATGGGGGACAGCTGGTCGCTGGAGGTTATGGCGCAGGTGAGCAGCCAAAGCCTCGTTTAAGGCCCCTTTATCTACTGAAGAAGAGTCGCAGCAGGAACATCTGCTGCTGCTCTGTTTTGAAGACCAGGCTGGACATAGACGTCTCACCGGGGACACCTGTCCTGCATTTGTACCTGACATGGTCCATTTATAGGAATTCCATGGAAACAGAGGGAGGACAGTGCACACATTGTCCCACTATGAATACGCTATACTCATCTGTTTACTTTCTGTACTTTTTTCTGTACGGATTTACTAATGTACACAATCCGTTGTTTCACCATCTTTGCACATTATGTGTGGTAGCTCTAGTCGTGGTGTAGTAGTATTAGTAGTATTACTAGGACTCCCACAACTTCTACAGTTACCACTACTACTACAACTACTACAAGTATCACAAGTACGACTAACAATGTAAAAAGGATAATAGAAACTATTTCATTATTTTGTTTTTCGCTAATTTGTGTGTGGGTTAGTTAGTTTGTTTCTCTCCTCCTTCCTTAGCTTCTTCCTGTCTCTTCCTCTTGTCTAACCTCCTTTCCGTCTCTCCCCATCTACCTAAGTGAGCACGCTCAACCCGTGTTGTCTCTGTTCCCAGGTCCAGGTGTTGCTGTACTTCCTGCAGCTGGAGACGATCCCCACGCCGGACAGCAAACGACAGAGCATCCTCTTCTCCACGGAGGTATAGAGTCAGACGCTCGGAGGTGCGAGAAAGGAGCCAAGACATGAGGGACGTTGGCTCAAAGTGAGCCTGTATAGGACACTTTTTTAAATTGACTGCTCGACTCCTTCCCCCTGCCTTGCGATGCGTCAATGGTGCATCCCCCTACTTGTACACAAGAGGGCGCTATTTGGCCTGTAAAGATTTCAGGACTTGAGGCCTGTGGCGTTTTCTGGCAGTCGCCCCGTGTTGCCCCTGTGTGACGCCGTGGGCCAGTTCGTGACCTCACTTTGTGTTTTTGTCAGTCCTGCCATGGATCTGTCACGGCTCGCCCGCAGCTGTGCCCTGAAACTCCAGAACTCAGAACAACAGAGATTCAGTCCAAAACGTTTCTCTCGTCATTTTGTTTCCTGTCGATCACCTTTATTTCCATTTAGTCGGAGATAATTTGCCCAGAAGCCAGAGTTCATATGTGTTCTCTGGGTCGCTAGCAGACGCGGATTATCGTCCCTCATTGCCTGGATTTGGTTCTTGACAATCATCAAATCAAGGCGTGTAAACGTCATCAATCCATCACGTCCGTTAGAGGAAATTCTGTCCTGAAGATAATCTCCACAACCCGTTTTCTGAGAAGACGTCAGTAAAATCAACAAGGAGCTCAATGTCCCAGGTAGCCAACATCTTAAAGTGTTTACAAAGTAAACAAATCTGTCTGGAGGAGGAGGGACGTCAGGTTCCCCGGAGACTCACTGAGACCACTGCCGGACTCTCTGCGGTTTTCCTGGCACGACAGCAAATTTCCTCGATCCACGTCGTCTACGTCCTCATCCCAACTACCCAGGAAGCAATATATTTTCTAACATAGCAATCCTACACTCATCTTCATGTCCGTGCTGAGGAAATGCCCTCTTTACTGTAACGTGGGACACCTTGCCAAATGAATCCATGCTTTGTTTCAAGGAGAAAAGGAAACCCTTGTATTGACAAATACAGTATGTACATAATCTTGATTTCTTTCTCTCTTTCAGTTTAATGGTGTAATCACTGTTGTTGTTGTTATTATTATTGCTGTTGATGTTGTAATTTATTTTTGGGGGTGGGGAAGGACCTTGATTTTCTGTGTTTCCTGTTTCGGTCTGATGAAGGAGATGGTAGGTCTCTTTAGCCTTTGACTTGGGAGTCTTGTGGTGAAGAAGCAGGATTTAGCCTTTTTCTTAAAAGACATTTCTCAGCTGTGCCATGCAGCCTGTCCGTCTTTAGAAAACAAGAAAGGAAGCAAACACGTCAATCCACTTTGAATGGTGCTGTGGGAAAGGCACAAGATCTTTAAGCGCTGCAAGGACGGTGTCCCCCCAGCGGTCTGTCTCACATCCAGAGACCACGGCCTCCTGTCTAGAGTAGACATTATGCAACGCCATCGACCAGCTCACTCCTTCCTCCATTCCTCACTCTGCGGAACTCACCCCTGGCCTGACAGTCCAGGACCTCGGCCTTGGTTTTCCACAGAGAAACGTTGTGTTGTTGCGTCTTTTCCCACTCGGCTATGTTTGATTTAAACCCTTTAACCGTTCTGCATCCTGTCTTAGGTTTCAAAAAGCCCTTTAAAAAGTGTCGATACTAAGATAAGGCATTCCAAGGGTCTTATTTTCCCTTTGTGTCCGTTAAGGTAATAACATGCAGGCATGTTGTATTGGTTCGATTTATATCACCAGTGTCTGAGCAGAGGTGTTGGGCCGAGGACGTCATTGAAGTCGTTTTGTCCTCCCAAGTGTCCCAAGGTTGGCATTTTGTGGGCGTGACCTGCCATTTGATGGCTCGAATTGTTGGCTTTAGGTCCAAAGGTCATGAGCAAAGATGTCCACACGCCGACAACGAAACTAAAGATTTGCAAGAACCCCACCAGAGAGCAAAGCCCTCAATCGAAAGGGTCCTTTGGGGGGAGGAGACCCCAAGAACGTAGAAAGGGGGATAGTTGTTAGATTTATTAGATTTCTCTCCTCGGTTGCAACATCTAAAAGGAAACTTCGTCTAGAATGAGAATTCAATGTCAGCTGTTCAACATGGCGTCACATCCCTCCACCTCTTCACCGTCACACCATCTTCTGCCTTCCCTCCATGTCCACCTCCGCCTGGTCGTCCTCCTTAGCCCGCACAGCTCCGTCCCCCACGCGCCTTGTCTGGATGTGAGACAGAACGACTCTGCCATTCCTCCTGACTCTTGGCAAAACCTTAGTCCCGATTGCCTACACTGCTCCACCCTCTCGTGCCTCGACACTTTAGCTTTCGTTTTGCGCTGCCGTGTGGTTTCTCTCCCGGTGTAAAGTGAAGTGCCGGCGGTGACGCCGGCTGCTGGAAACCACAGTCGGGTTCTCACGTTGCCTTTGCCGAGGACAGCCGCACAAAACTAACACAGGACCTGATAGACTGAAGTCTTATTTTGTACAGCTGTGGCCTGTTCTGCTCTCCACGTTCATCTGACTGTGATGCTGGAAGTCAAACTGTGTAACCTTTTGTCTAGTCGGGGCAGTACTTTAGATTTTTTTTCTAATCCCAAAGGACGGCCTTTCTTCTACCTGTTGCCTTTTATTTGTATTTATTTCGTTTTGTGATCACGTTTTGCTCTATCCACGTCTACTGGATCTATTTATTTGTGATATACCAGAAAAGCTAAGTTAATGTCCGAAAAATGGTCTTAAGTGGGATTTACTTGCGAGGGGGAGATGCTGAAGTTTGTCGCTGCCGTCAGAAGTTGTCTGTACGTCGTAACACAACATCCTACTACACTCAAAGATGCTTAAAGGTTTTTAACGGTTTTGTCCCTCAACCCCCTGACCTCTGACCCCCTCTAACCACTGTGTAAAGGTAGGAACGATGTGGAATACCCCAACACCACCCAAAAAAAATCTGAAATCTCCTGAGCGTGGGCGCATCTCTGTAGTGTTGTACCACAGACTGGCCACTGTGATCGTTCCTCTCTCGGGATTACGGGAGCTCAAGATTTAAGCAAAGGGGTTCTTAAATTTCTTTTTGGAGAGATTTCTGTGAGTTTCTGTGGCTCCAACAAGCACCTCCTTTGCATAGAGCTGTATAATATGTATGATACTAGAGAGTACATAATTTGGGGTTCCATTTTATTTATTGTGGCGTCCACTGAAATTTGCTTGCGAAGGAGCGATGGTGCCGATCCGGCTCTGGAGCTGAAGCGTCAGTGTGTGGTAGAGGAGAAAATCGTTGTACCGCTCGAAAAATCTGAATCGTTTTGGTCTGTTGATCGTCAGTGTAAATGCATGTAACTCAGTACAACTCCTCATAACCTCCAGTTCATTAGTTCTGTACGTGACAAGGCAAATACTAGAACAGTGAAATCATTATTTTAACGGAATATTTGTCAATATGAAGATATGATTCCAGTGTACCAAACTGACTCATAGAGGGAAATCTCCTGGATTTAAGGTGATATCCGCGACGCCGTAGCACCTTTTGCCACATTTGCGGTCCAAATGTGGCTCGGCGCCTTCTCGCTCTCTATCACACTGACACGGCGTTTAGCTTCCCCGATGTTTGGCCAATATGCTGCTTTTCTTTGCACCCTTACCCGATGTTGATCTGAGGAGGGAGGAGCCTCGCAGACCAACACATACACACTCACACACTTTCTCTCTTTTTATCTGGCTCAATTTTGTAATGGTTCCCGTTCCCATATCCAGTGTTCTGCTTGTAGAACTGTAAAAAGGAATACTGAGGGCAAACATGTTTGGAAGGCATTTGCAGCCTATGTTTGTACACAAAAATGTTAAATAAAATCTCCTGTATCTACAATGAGGACACGGCTGATTTTTTTTTGGAGTACCCCCTATTCACCTTTGAAGATGTCTCAACAAATCCTAATTGATAATTAAACCTTAATTCCCATTTATTGGGACAAAAATATCTATCATGTTACGTATTCATGAAGTTCAACCGTTGGTGTACGTTTGTTTGTTAAATTAAATGATTTCTTAGATGGATGTGATGTGACTCAAACATTGACGGAACGGTCATCTTGAAACTGGACGACATCGGTTTGTTTCCTTCCAGAATTTGGAGGAAAAGTGCCCCTTGAGCAAGGAGCTGAGTCCTTCCTAGCTGCTCCCTGGGCGCCTCTCTGAGGCCACACCCACCATTCGTCAAATAATGAAGACTGGTGAAATGCAGAGAAACTATTTCCATGTGGGACCTCATGAAGGATCGCACGTCCAAAATTGTAGCAGGTGGAAGTTGTAGGGACATCTAGTGGTTACTTGTAGAAGTGGTGTCTGTGTTTGAGTGAGTGTGTGTTGTTGGACGGGATGTTGGATGTGGAGCAGTTCCCTCTAATGATCAGAGTCCGAATCAGGGAAACTTTCACCCTCCCCTAGAGGAATTACCATCAAATGCTACGTGCGAGAAATGAATAAGTAAAGGTAAGATGCCTAAGATAAGGGTAATAAGACACGGCAACAAGGCAAAGGCAGTAAGTGAAAGCTATAAATCAAGGCTTTTGGTAATAATAATGATGATAGAAGTTCCAAGGAGAGTAATGTCCTCAGTTTATCTTAACATTGACCAAATCAGAAGATCACAAGAGCGAATTTTCATTCATCTTTAATTTTGAAGTTTTCTGTCTTGTTTCACCGTTACTGTAATCGGGAGTGATTTTCTTTATATCTTTTTGATGAAGCAAAGATTATGCTATCAAATATGATGTATACCTTTTTTGTTTTCTTTCTTTTCTTGTCTTTTCCAGTCTTGTCTTGTCTTTTCTTTTCTTTGCTGTACTTTTCTTATCCTATCATGTGCATGGTGTGTGGGAGTAGGACATGTTTTTCTTTCATCACATTTTTCTGTTGTTCGTGGCAGCAACAGTAAGATGATTGTCAAGAAGTTTATCTCCTCCTCAAATCCTGCGTGATCGCGACTTTTCCCTCAGAGTTGAAAATTTAGACAAAATGTAACAATAAAACAATCGTCTAATTTTCACCTTTTATTTTTTCCCACCCGCTCTTTGGTACTATGGGCGCGTTTCTTTTTTTAGTGAGTCATTTACACGAAGCGCAGCAAAACCACACACACACACACACACACACACACACACACAAACACGTATACACACGGGCGCACATGCGCGCACGCACGCGCACACACGCACACAGACACACACTAGAGACAACCACAAGCGCAAAAGTGTGTATGTGTGTGTGTGTGTGTGTTTTCCGCCCGTAACAGAGCGTTGTCACGGTGAAGCGGCTTCCACGGCACCGGAAGCTGTGCGCCTCCCGCGCCCCCTCGTCTCGTCTGGCTGGAGGAGTTTGTAGATGCGCCGCCCGCTGCATCTGCGCTTCTCCGCCACCCAGCCTGCACCTTCATCTTCATCACCCACCGACAGGTGAGAGAGCCGCGACACCCTCAGCCTCTGACACACTGCGAGGTCTGCGCTTATTGTTTGGATTTTTCTGTTGTTCTCCTCCTCTCCATCTTCGCCTCCTTCGTGTGATGATACTAAGAGTACTTTACACATAGTTACTTATGTAACGTTTGTTCGTTACAGTACCATCATTGTTGTTATTGGTGTTAGTTTTTAGAGTGAGACTTGTTGATTTACTGTTAATAGATTGTGAACACAACTACTACCACTACTACTGCTGTTACTACTTCTACTACTGCCAGCACTACTTCTATTTTCTGCTAATACTATTAACAACTACCACCATTACTACTGCTGCGACTACTAATAATAATCACAACATGAACGAGAAGAAGCACCTCTACCACGACTACTGTTACTACGACTGCTTACTCTTACTGGTGTTGCACTGGAAACCAAATTATGAAAATAATGACACTAACAACAGCTACTTCTGCAACTACCACTGCGGCTATGGCTACCAACAATAGTTAGGATAATTATGATGATAACAGTAATGATGTTAAAAAAAATAACAAATGCAGCACTACTAAAATAAACAGAGGCAGAAACAGAGGCAGGTTGTTGCTGAGTTGGTCGAATTCGTCATTTGGTGTCAAACGAGGTGATGGATGTTAGTAGTTGTTGATGTTGTTTGTACTATTGTTATCATTATCATTATTAGTAGTAGAAATAGTAGATGTAGGGGTAGAAGTAGTAATGATGGGAGGAGAAGTATCATATTAGCACTTAATCACTATTACCCTGGAGTCTAAGTGACCTTATAGTGAAAACGCATCAGTGCTTAGATAAGTTAAGTTAAGTTAAGTTAAGTTAAGATAGGATGATCCTCTCATTTTCACACAGAGTGGAAATGTGCTTTTTTATCAGTGCATTCTGAGGCCGATACTGAAGGCCGACCTGATTTAAAGCCTTCTGGCGCTTGCCAAGCCTGTGTTGGCGCACCTGTTGACCGGGTCGGTGTCCAAACCCTGCGAGTCGCTCCAAAGCCCCGCCGGGTTCCGGGCTGCTCCCGCTGCCTCCCGCCGGCTTGTTTGGGATCAGAGCGAAGCCTTTTTCCAGCTCCGCACCTCTGCTGCCCCAGACGCAACCCGCGGCCAGGGACTCTTGCCTTCAACCGCCTGCTGTCTGGGCTGTGCTCCTCTCTGCACACACACACACAGACACACACACATGCTCTTTGACAAGCCAACAGCAACATGGCAGCTGTTGTGTTTGTATGTGAGGCCAAGCTGGTTCATTGATTGACAACGTGGCCGTAGATTCCCTTTAACAGGACATGCAGGGTCTTATCACTTCCTCAACACTCTTGCCCGCACTATCACACACACACACACAGACACACACAGATGTAAATGCTCTTTGGACACCGCAGCACTTTTCCAAAACTGGCGGGCTGCCCTCTCGTCGGTCTGATGAGTGATTGGGTGGAACGGAGGTGAAGCAGGAAGGCTCACCTGCAATATCCGAGCAGGAAGTCCCAACATAACGCTGTCGAGTCCGGACGGTTCACAATAAAGGCCAAGGAACTCTACTGCGTTCCATGCCCGCAGTCTTGCAAAACAGTGGGATAAACCCCGGTTTTAAAATTCCTTGGGGCTGCGAGGGAGGAACAATGGCAGAACAATGGAGGCAAAGTACGATGACTCTGGTCCGTTAATAGATCCGGCGGGGTTGCGTAAGGCCAGCAGAGGTGAGCACTTTTGCAGGGATGCCATCAAAAAGGAAAGCATATGGTTATTTATGAGCTCTCCTTTCATTTTCTGACGTTTGAAATGTTGGAATGGATTCTTGGTACTGTCACACTAAAGTAGGTTAATATGCAGTTATGGTGTGTGTACTGCTCACCGGAGACACGTAATGGACGGGAGATGATGTGGTTTGCATTAGTGGGACTTTTATTTCTGTAATCCAAGACCCTTGTTGGGTTTCTGTGCTGTTTACTGTTGTTTCCTCTCATCTTTACGTCACCCTACCGCAGCTACTTGTAGATTTCCAGTCAATTTTTCTCTGGCGTCCACTGAAATTGGACGGGTGAATTCTCTTTTTGAAAATCATCTCTGAGGTTAATCATCTAGGGAAAGATGGCCCCCCCTTTGTGTGGGTTGGTAAATGTAGGGGGCGCTGGTGTGGAGATTGCGCCTCACAAACTTGATATTGTGGCAAAACACAATATCACGCCCACATCAACGGATACACTGTAGCGCAGCCCAGACGTCGCTCACACAACAGCGGCTAAATTTAGTTGGAGGTGTTACTTAGCACAGTCTGCGGCTGAAAGTAGGTCACATGCACAGATCCAATCGATGTCCGCACGTCAGCAGCAGCCATTTATCTCCTTTATCACCTATAGGATGAAACGCAGCGTGAGGGCCGAGGCTGTGCTCAGCGGCCGGGGCTCCATCAATTTAGTTTCATTTGCTGTGTGATCCACTTTTTCTTTGTAGGGGAGGCAAAACTGGAGAAAAAAAGGCACAGAGATTAATAGGAATAATATATCACTACAGCCACTTAATGTTCTCATACTGATTATACTACTAGTACCTTTTTGTAGGTAAGTGCAGTCAATTATTGTCGTCATTAGTTGCAGTATTAGTAGTGGCATTACTTAATTCAGTGCTTAATTACCACCACCAGTGATAATGAACGTCCAAACATCTGGGTCCTGCTCCTGCTGATGTGCATCCCTACCCTTGTCCATCCTCACACCTGTCTCGGTCTCTCTCTCTGTCTCTCTCTCTGTCTTTCTCCCTTTCCCTCTCTCTTTCAACCCAACCAGTCAAGGCAGTCGGCCGCCCACCTGTAGCCTGGCCTGCCGAAGGTTTCTTCCCTTTTATGGAAGTTCTTCTTCGCCACCGCTGCTAGTGGGGGATATGTTGGGTCTCTGTGTGTCCATCCTGTAAACCACGACTGTTTACATGCTGAGGAGCATTTAGCGCTTTACAAACTAAATTGACTTGACTTGACTTGACCAGTAGTTAAAGTAGTAGTCAATAATTATTGAGTAGTCAATTGTTATTATGTTTTGTATGTGATTTGGACCCCAGTGCCCCCTGTGTAACGGTGTCCCATCCTCTCCTCAAGTTGTGTCCTCCTCTCGGTGCTCTTGTGTCTCTGACCTGTCTCCTCCTTGTCCCAGATTTGGATCCCTGCACCTTTCCTTTGGCGTGTGTACACCTCTGAACCTCTCTTTGTCTTTGCTGTTTCCTCTCTCACTTCCTCACAGCCACATCTCACACCTTTCCCATGGCCTCCACCGGCGCAGATGCTCCAGTCCTTCCCCAGTCCAGGCCCTGCTTCCGAGGATCCCCTCGTCCTGTCCCTTCATTCACTCTTAGTATCCCACTGACTAAATTAATGACTCAGGTTATTGTCTCCCCTCCTGCTGGACTTCTCAGCTCTTTGGTTCCTGTAACCTCATGTTGCAGTGCTTGTTGTCTTTGGTGTTGATTTACTATTCCCTGCTGCTATGTCCATTATCCTCTGGCCTTGATAGTGTCTTTTTGGACATTGCCCTATGTAAGCTTCATACATGAGTGTGTTATCTAGATTTTAGTTTATATGCCTCCTTTTTAAAAAAAAAAAAAAAGCTGTACTGAATTGCCCCCTGTACTGATCGTTAAGTCTGTCTCCTGTTTTCATAGCCCATGTGTGCCCTGTAATCTGCTCAGTGATTGGTCCTTTTTGCAAAATCGTTTTGTCTAACCTTGTTCCGATCTCTTTAGGATCCTGTCCTCTGTTGTGCTCCTTAATCCTGAGCTTTGTCATGTGGTTTTGCATCCACGTTTCTCGGATTAGTTTAAAGTATGGCCTTGTTTTTTAGTGGTTTCTTTCAAGTCACTAGTTGTTGGTAGTTCTTAATCTAAATCCGGTATTGTAGTTTTGCCAATGAATCGTGGGTGTTAATATTCTGACTGCTCTCTCTCCCGCTGTCTCTCTCCCTCTCTCTCTTTTCCTCATTCTCGCTCTTGCTCTCTCCCTCTGTATCTCTAAATTCAGGTTCAATTGTTCTTAATGCTATTCCCTAATCTTCTTAGAACATAGAAAAGGTTCACTGCCATTGTAAACAGGCCAGGGAAAACACAAACAAGTCTGTGGCACGGAACAAACAGCAAAGGTGTTTGTGTTACGCTTTTCAATATTCGCACAATGGTGTCGAAATTAGCCGCCCTGGCTTATTTTGCCGTAATTATCAGCGGTTTGGGCGGAAAGTGTGACAGCGGCACCGATGATTAGTGTGTTCTGGGGGAGGGTTTCGGGAAAGTTTTCCCGAAATAAAAGGTGTATTGTTGAACTGTCTGCTTTGGCCCTGCCTGGAAAACAAACTGGCCCCCTGTCCACCAGAGATAGATGGTCTCTCGGCTTGTGTGTGTGTGTGTGTGTGTGTGTGTGTGTGTGTGTGTGTGTGCGTGTCTGTGTGTAGTTGTGTGTGTGCCCATGTCAATGTCTGTTAGGTATGTTTCTGTTTGTACAGGCTATACCAATAAGATTGTTCTTTTCCCCTTCAGCCGGTGTCCAACTTCCATTCCCGCACCTCACTCTGCCCCTGACTGTGTAAAGGTTGCCCAAGGTAAGGAAGAAAGAAAACCAGAAAGAGGAAGAGGAAGACGTGCAAACATCTGTGGCAACACATTTGAACAAGGTGGTGTGCTTGACGCCTGAGCGGGGGAACTACTCGTCCGGCCACGTTCATCTAATGCCTCCCTGCAATCGCACGAATGGGATGAATTTATGGAGGAGCTCCAGGAATAGCAAACGGTCACCATAATGAAGAATTACCAGGCGATCTACATCGGCCTGGAGGTGGTGATCGCCTGCCTGGCTGTGGCCGGGAACGTCCTGGTCTGCTGGGCCGTCTGCATCAACTCCAACCTGCAGAGCATCACTAACTTCTTTGTGGTGTCGCTGGCGGTGGCCGACATCGCCGTGGGGTTGCTGGCTATTCCTTTCGCCATCTCCATCAGGTATGAGTTCCGTCACCAGGGTTCCCTCACACCTCAGGTTGTAAGGGAACCCTGGAGGACCTGGCCGTCTCACTTTCTCTGTATCGCTGACTACCGTATCCACTTCTCTGACATACCATTGTAATTTCTGAGACCCACACTGGCTAGGTTCACCACAACACCACCTTCTGGTGCTAAGATGACATGTTTTTCTATTCCCCATGGTTTAGGGTTAGGTCGAGTTAACCAACCTAACTGTAACTGAATTGATTAGAGTTAGGTTCATGAACTTGGAGGGTTAGTTCACGAACTAAGGATTAGAAACCCTAACCCTTACCACCATTAGCACATTATCAAAGGTGTGTCACAGTTTGAACTTGATTTACAGCCGAGCCTTTACAAAAAAAGTTTGTTGTTTGTTCCTTGGTGCTACTGTTAGATACCTGACTAACGTTAGGAACCTTAGATAAGTTAGGTTTAACTAATCTAACCCTAACCCTCAGCCTACTCCCTCCATTGCACATTTAATTAACCCAGGAATTAACACCACCAGCACATTATCAAAGGTGTGTCAGAGTGTTAACATGATTTTCACCGTAGCCCTCACAAACACAGTAGTGCCTTGAAAAACAAGCAACCAAACATACAGGTTTTTTGAGATACAAGCCATCTCTGGGTCTATATTTTCGTTGGGGATACTGTACGTACGTAAATCCGAGTCAGAGGTGGTGCTTTGTGACACCAGCGCTAGTTGGCGCTAGCACGGGTATGCATGGGTAGTTTGAGAACTTTAAGAAGAGAACCAACTTTCACTGGGTGGTGAGGCATGGAGAAGCATCTAATGCGGACGTTGAGGCGGCGGATGGAAATGTCACATGTTTGGCTGTAGGCATTTGGAGGAGGGATATGTTCACAACAAGGGTTTAACTGGGACAAAAAACTGGGTTATTTGGGGAAATAAATGGCCTAAGAAGATTAAAATTATTCATGCAAATGTACGAGTAGATTGACTTACGAGCTCGGTCATGGAAGGAATTCGACTTATATCTCAAGGTACAAGGTCGTTGTTTGTTCTTCGGTGCAAACCGTTGGATTCTTCACAGTCGGCCTACTTTGAGGTTTTGGACCCTTTTCTGCTTTTTCCTCAGCACTGGCTTCTGCTCCAACTTCCACGGCTGCCTGTTTATTGCCTGCTTTGTCCTGGTACTCACCCAAATCTCCATCTTCAGCCTCCTCGCCATCGCCGTGGACCGTTACATCGCAATCAAGAACCCACTTAGGTGAGATGAAGGAGACACGCGCTCATGCAGCGTCCTGGAAATCTGAAATCTTTGTAGAGTGGGTCTTCAATAATCACCACATCATGCATTGGCGACCACGCGGCACCTGTGTAAACTGACGTAGCGCAGTAGCGGAACATGAGGAATCGCATTATCGCCGGGTGCTATTCGATTAAAGCCAATCTGCCCGCCTGTGGGACGGGCAGAGATGGAGGCCCGAGCACATTTCATCGGGTTAGAGCTCCAGTGCCGCCGGAGGGATTAAACCCATGATGGCCTCCATCCATATCACCCTGTAAATCAACACCGGCGCAGAAATGAGAGTAGGCACGGACAGCGATGTGAGAAAGCACTGTGCCCCTGCCCAGAACACATACACACACACACACACACACACACTCACACACACACACACACACACACACACACACAGTACACACACTCCCATACACAGAGAAGATCATTTTTCCAAGGAATATAATTACAAAGCGACTGACATCGTTTCTATTCCAGTCCTGGCTGGGAAACGAGTGGCGCCGTGATGACACAAACAAAAGAATGGCATCGACAGACTTTACATGTGCTTTGGGATGAAACAAACGACTCTTTTCTTACTTTGTGGCACAATTTGTGACCTCATCCTACCACTGGGGAATGAAATTGAGCTCAGGGTAGTGATTCCATGACTATTGCTCAGAATAACAACCTGACTACAGAATGATGAGATGTGTGCTCAGGCACAGGCCTTTTGTGTGAGTGTGTGTGTGTGTGTGTGTGTGCACGTTCACAAACTCATAGCTACATTCCCCACCTCCTGTCAGGGGAGGATATTTCCTCTGCTAAGCCACAGCAGGTGATGCTTTTGCATGAGAGCTTATCTAAGTGCCTTGTTTTGTTTTGTTCTCTCCGCCCCTGTGTGTGTGTGTGTGTGTGTGTGTGTGTGTGTGTGTGTGTGTGTGTGTGTGTGTGTGTGTGTGTGCCGGCTCGCGCCCTGCTCAAAAACAAAACAAAAACAGAATCAAATTATCGATTGAGTTTTTCAGCGCTGTAATGGCCTTGATAGAGCCATAGCACAGTCAGAGGAGACAGAGGTCTCCACACACTGCCGGCTCGTCTAGAGCCGATAACGATTCCTCGATAACGATTTCTCGTCTTGAGTTTCCAGTGGTGAAGTGGCTGTGTGTGTGTTTTTTTTCTTATATGGGCTGAGTCAGATGCCGTGAATTGTACATTTTTCAATCAACAATGGTTCGATCGTGAGTCCTAAAGTGGTGCCAATGCTATTGTGAGTGTGAAGGCGCTGAAAGCAGCAGCTTATATAAGAGCTTCAGGGCTCACATGGGAATGAATCATGAGACATTTAAGAGATGAGCAAACCACCAGGAGATGTTATGGGGTAAAGCTTTGCTGGATCATTATAAGTGAAAACCGCATTCATCTTAACAAAACGCACAGCCATTGTGTGTCTAACCGATGGTTGAGATCCATATTTTATATGGACACCTATATTTTTTCAGCATTTCGCTTTGTGTTAGAGTTACTTATGTAACAGCGAAGTGAGAGGCACACGCACCCACACACACACACAAACCAGACTTGAACAGAAGTGTTGATAGGAAGCAGCGATGCAATCTGATCTTATCACATCCTGCACCCATCGAAAAAGAATTAATCACTTTATCTTAAATCACCAGACGCTCATTTAATGTCAGTGTTTGGCTGTTTGAATGAGGAGAAAATTATGGTGCTCTCATATCCAGTATGCTCTCTGTCAGCCATCAATGCGACAAAGCCGAATTCATCGCGACAAATCGGAGATATTCTCTCTGACGCCTCGCTACCTCCTGTTCCTCAGGTACCACAGCGTGGTGACGGGGCAGAGGGCAAAGGGCATCATCGCCTTGTGCTGGCTCCTCTCCGTCGCCATCGGCCTCACACCGATGGTGGGCTGGAACAACGGTAGAAGGACTCGGAATGTCCCGTGTGTCCCCACCTTAACCAAAGGTCATCAACAGTTGCAGTGCACCATACTTGGTATGAGAGGGGTCAAAGAGGTCCCACAGATTATTATGGAGATGTTTGGTGGATGGGTGGGTGGCTTGGGGCCTCGCGGTCAACAGAACTCTCCAACCTCCTCCCCTCTTGGTCCTTTGTACAGGTGAGAACACCACCAGCGGCACCAACATATGTCCTGAAGGCATGACGGAGTGCCTGTTTGAAGGCGTGGTCACCTTGGACTACATGGTCTACTTCAATTTCTTCGGCTGCGTCCTGGTGCCCCTGGTGGCCATGCTGGTCATCTACGCCCACATCTTCATGGCGGCGAGACGCCAGCTGCGCCTGATGCGGCTCAAAGTCGCACAAGTGCACGACCTCTCTCGGGGGTCGGGTCAGGCGACTCCCTCGTCCGGCTCGTCCTCATCCTCCTCCACGTTACTGCGGGAAGTCCATGCGGCCAAATCGCTCGCCATCATCGTGGGTTTGTTCGCGGTCTGCTGGCTTCCGCTGCATATCATCAACTGTTTCAACCACCTTTGTCGGAACTGCGGCCGCCCGCACGTGTGGGTGATGAATATCGCCATTATTCTATCCCATGCCAACTCTGTCGTCAATCCGCTGATCTACGCCTACCGCATCCGGGAATTCAGACTCACTTTCAGGCGGATCCTGCACCAGTCCGTGAGGGGGCGCCGGGATGGACTTGGACCAGAGGGGGGCAGCGGCGACAGCAGAGGCGCTACAAGCAGCAGCGCCACCCGGAGCCCATTTGGCACGAGTAAAGACGAGACCTCGTCATGTGACACCGTGGCCAACAGCTACGTTCTGGAGCGCAGTCCAAACAGTTCCCCGCCCAAAGGTGCCCACAAGGACTCCGACCCCTGGAGGGGGGACGCCGAACCCGGCATCTGCTTCAGCAACGGACACATTGAGAAGGAGAGGCAGCACCACCTGAGCGTGGACACAGGTGGGGACCTGCTGACGTCCTGGAGTGGGACGCCAGGTGTGTTGGAGGTGAAAGACAGTGGTGGCAGTATTTTCTTTGTCAATGCTAACGCTATCACAGCCAATCGCCCCAAGGGCTGCAGGGAGCTGACGGAGGTGGCGTGACGTAGGATCACGTACGTGGGACCCAAACAAAAGCAGGTTTCATTTCAGGAGCTGCAAAGAATGTTGGTAACTTCGCGATGCAGCTGCAGATTGGTGGGGTTGTGTTGCCTGGATGCAAGTCAGCGGCGTCTGGCAAAATTTGTTTGGAGGCAAAAATAAAACTCATTTACAACAAACCTGAAAATAAGTGTGTTGCAGCTGTAACTATTTATCCAGTTTGTGTGTTAAGAACTTCCATGTACAGTCTGTGCTCTTCTTGTATATTTTTTATCAAAGGTGACATGTTTTTGTATGCTGTATTTTTATAAAATATGCAATTTGTCTTGCTGCATTGTAAATCTTGTAAATCTGTGTATTCCACTTTTTATTCCCAATGTTTTCAGCTGTGTCGCTCTGTTTTCTTTTGTTTTTTATTTTTATTGCTGACTCTTCCAAATCTAATCTGTTGTGTCTCCACTCAACGGAAAATGAAATGTGTAATTTATGAATTGTATTCCCTTGCTGGGAACATGTGTGCACTCTGTACTATACACAGACCAAATCCTGCTGCTGATAAAGCCGCTGAAGCTTTGTCATCTGTGACAGAATGGGCGGGGTGATGCGTCGGACTGAAAGGCTGCAATTAGGCAGCATTAAAGATCTATTATCTATTATGAAACCATTAATCTGACTGGATCGTCAATTCAGGCAGTTACTCAATATCATCCAGGATGAAAACAGTGGGGACATAGTGCTGGACAGGCAGCACCAAAACAAAGAGCCATTTTCTCTTTTCAAATATCTCAGTCTGCCACACACTCCGTATAAAGGGGACGTAGAGATGGAGGGGACACACACACATCAGTGAACCCTCCTCAGTGCTGCGTGTTTACAGAGTGTCCAGGCTGCTGACGCCAGTCAATGAGCCAAATGCAATGGAAATCAAATGAAGGGGCCCGTGATGATGCCTTTTATTATGCCATTACGCCGGCCCTCTTCATTAAAAAGCCCTTCCACAGTATGAAAGACCCGCATTAAGCTGCGTTTACCTCCCTTGAGTAATCCCAGAGCGGGGCTCTCTCTCGCTGTCATCGTTGTGAGGGCATCTATCCCTCACGTAATCAATGCAAAACAAGGCTTTATCACGCTCTGTGATCAGGCACAGGCGAGTAGAAATAGAGGCACCTAATCAGGGCTGATCATTGTTTTGCGCCACCACATCATGGATGTCACATCACGCACACAGCTGCTACATTTGCTTTGTAAATATTGTGTTTTGACAGGCAGCGACTCCTAGCAGCTCTTTGTGGCCTGTTGCTGAGCTGAGGAACATTCACATCATATTTACATTTACACTGATAAACATGAGTGCGCAAACTTTCAGTATCTTGTCTTCAATATGTTCAAATCTGATGAATCCAAGAAAACCAAATGGTCAGTGGAAGCGCAGGGAATTATGTTTTATTACATCACTGTATCAAGGTTGAAGTCTCTGCCTGTCGGGGAATGACCGCAAATGATGAAAGTCTTGCTCTTGCTCTTTTATGTCCACAAATAAAACACAGAAAAGAGATAACCGCAGATGAAAGTCAGTCCAGAAGTACCTTTGCCAATGATATTGCTTGATTCACTGTCTTTCATGTGGGGAAGAATACATTATTATTGCAATACCCCAAACAGGTGAGTCTGGTTTTTGTTCCCTGAACTATGTACAGTAAAACCTCCAAGAATAAATGAGTAAGAGCAAACATGCTTTTTCATGTTCCTGTATTGAAGCATTTCCCCAATTATTTAGGGTTCCAAGGTTGAAGTCATGTCTCTTTCCATATTGTATGACAGTCTGAAAGATTTTAAACTTTTGAAATAAAAGTGAAATACAAAAAGTTGAAAACATTCACAGGGGCATAAAGATGGATACAATCAAAACTGCATGGGGGACAGTGATTGATTTATTGATTATGCTTTTGAATCATACAATATATTCTTAATTCACTAAACAATTACAAAATTGCCTGATGCAAATAATTTCTGTTGTTTGATTGATTTCGAAACCAGTGACCAGAGTATTTCATTTTGAAAGAAAGCAGCTTCTGTATATGCCTACACACCGAATCTCTCATCGCAATTTATATTCTCTTCGTTATGATGAAATGTATTACAGTACCCATATGTACATACAGAAATTTTCCAATTTGTAATATTATGTCTCCTGTTGCACTCTGTTCTGTAATTCTTCCCTGAAATTACAGAATTAGATCGAGCAAATAATTATCTAATCAGACTTTCATCATCAATATGTCGAGTCTGACAACGTAAAAAAACATGTCTACTGCGTCACCGGAAACGAGATTCATCGCGCCGGGCATTGTGGGTAGGCGGAAAAAGGCTCCAAAAGCAGATCCGTAGCGTTACACGCACGTTGCTGCGCTACCCCATAAGTCTGACCTGTAGCTAAATTTCAAAACAGATATACTCTTCCCCTCGAATTGATTTGAAGGGTAAGTAACGCTTACTTATCTTCGAAAATCCGCCGGGGTTTATCCCCTCGCCGTTGTGGTGCGTTTGTTTTCTCCATTCCACCTACGCGAGCTCATTCATTAGCAAGGCTGCGGCTAACTGCAGTAATGCTAACAACGCCAGCGATCAAATGCGTGTTATATTTGTTATATGACGCCGCTTCTCGTTTGATTTCGCCTGACTTATCTAGAAATCATAAGTTGCAGGCCGTTATTTATAAATTTCGAGACTTAGATCGCTGCGATGTTAGTTAGCCAGTATGGCAAGTTAGTGTGGAAGCTGCCCGGCATTTGGCACCATTGAGACCACAGGAAAGATGAATAATTTGTGGAACATTCATTAAAGCGCAAAGTCATAGTAATCTGCTTACTGTAATTCACTAGTTAATCAATTCTTTATGGTTGGTACCGTCATGTTCTTCAATTGTGTTTCGTCCTGGTAAAGCTACAGTTTGACCCAACAGTCTCCACAGTGCTATCCAAATGAACACGTTCAGTTATGTGATGCACTCAAGAGTTCTGCTCCTTAACATTAGATATGGTACAATTGTGTTTTGTTAGAGATGAGTTGGTAAATTGGTATAAAGAGCCTGTAGTGAAGTTGTTTGTGTTGAATATTCTATTTGTCAGACAGAGACGTGGTTCTGTCTCCAGTGCCAGCTCATGTGTGTGTGCATGTGTGTATACAAAAACTGAAACTCATATTTATTTTGCCAGACAGAAAATATGTCTATTGGGGTTCCCATCAAAGTTCTGCATGAAGCAGAGGGTCACATTGTGACCTGTGAGACCAATACTGGAGAGGTGTACCGTGGAAAACTGATTGAGGCCGAGGACAACATGAACTGCCAGGTGGGTCCTTCATCCTGCATCACCCACCATTATTATCACTCACAAGTGTTAACATCAGTTGTTTGTATGCATTTTCCTCCATCAGTCATGCGAGCAACTGAAAGTAGAGCAGAGTTTTTTCCAGTTTAACCAATTTTCACAAACATGTTTCTCAAATGTTGTCACAATCCATAACACAGTGCAGTTTTCTGGCAAATGTCTTGTTTCGTTGACATAAAAGCAACACTGGCTATGGTGTCATCACCAACAGAAGATGATTTTCTACTTTTCTGCTGTGCTGTTTCAAGCTGGCATTGAGTTGTGGTTTTGTTCTGTACTGAGCAAAAATGTCTCCCCTTGCAGATGTCTAACATCACAGTGACCTATCGTGATGGGCGGGTGGCACAGCTGGAGCAAGTGTACATCCGTGGCAGCAAGATTCGCTTTCTGATCCTACCTGACATGTTAAAGAACGCCCCCATGTTGAAGAGTATGAAAAACAAGAACCAGGGTTCGGGAGCAGGACGAGGCAAAGCGGCTATCCTCAAAGCACAAGGTAAGTGGAGATGTTGGATTCATTGTTCACATTTATGCTCCCCAAATCTGTCACACACCATAATTATCCAACGGAATGTGATTATTGCATCACCGTCAGATTGCTGGAGCTGCAGGCATTAATGTCATTATTTCTCTTACAGTGGCTGCTAGAGGACGGGGCCGTGGTGGAATGGGAAGAGGAAACATCTTCCAGAAGAGACGATAACTGCTCAAACTCTCTGGATCCTTGTTTTGTATAGTGTTTTTGTTTTTAATTTTTTCCCTGTTGAATTACACACCTTGGGGTTTGTTTGCCTCTGACTTGCCTCTGACTACTTTGGTACAGTCACTGACTTTGGTTTTCATTTTTTTTATGATAATAAACACGTTTCAATATAGATAAATGCCTCTTCAATCATTTTAAACTTTGTTTTTCCACAAAGTCTTTGACAGACAGAGCTTGTTTGTATAATTCAATAACAGCCTACATTCCAAATAGATACTTGGAGATGATGTTTCCATGCTGTGTAATTAATACTTTCTACAATGAGATGCGCAAGTTGATCTGGCTAACATTGACATATCTGATGAGGATGTTTGTATTTCGGGAAAGAGTTGCCAAGCTTCGAGCATGAGAACAAACGTATGCCAGATACTTGAGGGCTCAAATTCACGAGTGCATGCGAGTTCAAATAGCAGCTGAGGCCAGTAAAATGTCTAAATGTTACTGCAGGTTTGATCCCGGGGTGCAAATAAAGGCCTTCATAATCAGGGGATCACCTACTTTTGCCTCCTGAGCGCAAGTATCTAAAAGGGAACCTTGAATAAAGATGATTTTGGTCTTTGTTGCAGGAATTTTCTACTGTAACCTTAGTAAATTGTGCGTTTTATCCAAACTTTGTATCCTAATTCTGTGCGTGCAGTTTACAGCCATGAAAATGTTTAAATAAAACTTCACTGTGGAACTTAAATGACATCAGTCCGCTCAACCACAGTGGTGTTAACAGCACAGATTTGACTACATCATCGGGGGAAGGTGGAGCTAGTGCGGAAGAGGAGGATGATGAGAAATCACCTTGCATCACCGTGTCTGCCCTGCAATACCTTAGGGACGCCTTCAATCCTCTGCAATTCCTGTCGCCATTGTAGCAGTATTGACAAAAGCATCACATATATTTCCATGGTGTGACGTGTTGTTACTATCCTTGTGCAATGTATTGATTTTAATCCACTGTACATCTGCAGTTGTGTAACGTATCGTGTATCTGTGTTGCATATTTGCACATCACTAGCCCTGCAGTACAGGTTTTAGTTCCCCTTCGTGACTATAAATGGACGATTTCTGGCTCCACTTTTGATTAATCCCATTTTAGCGTCATAACTACGTGCAGTTCCCGCCTACACCGGTAGGCGGAGCCGCGTCGCTTCCCACGGGTGTAGCTGACTTGGACAAGTGCAAAACCTCAACACTCTCATGCCGTGCGGCACAAGAGACATCAAGCAGTACCTTTTTAGGTGGAAACACTTGAAATCCCCGCACACGTCTGTTTGCTTTTTAAACCAACTCCTCCTTACGGGGCAGTGTCGCCCGGGGCCTGCGGTGCTCCGCTGGATCGGTCCGTCCCCGCATCAGTAGCCGCTCGCCTGCCGCTGCTAAGCTAACCTCCGAGCGGGCGCTTTCCACCATCCAGCCCGGGAGCACCGACCTCCTCGCGTCCAGGTAAGCCGTGGACATTTTATTTTTTGTCTAATATGTCGGATTTGCGTCGCGTTCATGTGGGCGTTTTCCCCTCATCGTGCTAGCATCGCCTCAGCAACATCTGCCCCTGGACAGATGAGGCGGCAGCGGCTAAGCCGTAGCCGGACCAGGCGTAACGGAGCCCCAGCGACCGCCCGGCGTGGTTCCCGGTGCTACACGGTGTGGTAGTGGAGCCCGGTGAATGTTTTTTTTCTTTTCTTTTTTTGAAGGGACGGTTAATTTAGGAAATGTCACTGTGATACCTGGGTTTAAATCCTCGCCGAGGACCAAGATAACTCGGTGCTCCTTAAATAATGTGGGACATCTGGAAGTTGTGGCAGAAGGTGTTCAGAAATCGAAAAAATGAATCGATTATAAATGGATCCGTGGGTGGCTTATCGTGACAGATGTTCCCATTCGACAATCAAGTCGAAGTGAGAACCGATAGATAAACGGATAAATGTTCAGAACTTGCACTCATGATTTGCAGATACATACATTTGAAGCCTTTACAGGTTCTATTCTGCAGGTATTTCTGCTGTTTGGCGTGAATTTCCTTGTTTTGCTGTTGGTGTTGAACCCCAGAGACAAGGCTGCAGGAATCAGACCCCATTAATCCTTGTAACATCCCTTCTTTTTGCCTTTTGGTGCTGTAAATCGCTTGAACTGTGACCTTGTCACTCTCATATTCAATCTGATTTGTTACTATGTTTTTTTTAGAGACGGAGTCTCTGTTTATAAAACGAAAAACGCATCTCCAAACATGCCTTCATTGATGACCACATGATTCTCCAAAGCCCCCCAACCTAGTCACTACCATTTTACTCCTCCTCAGATGGTTCCCAACATTCGTTTCAATCCCCCTTCTCAGTATAGGTGAGGTAGAAGAAGGACTGTACAGAGCAGCTCAGCACAGAAATGTGCCTGAGTACCATCTGCAGTGTATTTGGGGATTAAATGTGATGGCAGCCTCTTAAGTTGATCTGAATCTTGTCACACTGGTCTTGGATTTTGCTCGGCCGCCACGCCTCAGCCGGTTGAGGACTCTCATCCGTACATTTCCAGGAGCTTATCTCCTGCTCGGCTCTGCAGATCGCTGATCGGGTTGCGCTGTTGATCTTTTAATGAAGCCGGAGATAGTCTTCTGTCCAGATGGCCCTTCCCCGTGCTTATACTGTATGTCCACACGTGTCTCCGTTGTTGTTGTTGTTGTTGTTGTTGTTGAAATGGCTGTCTGACCATTGACTCGCCCTCCCCCCAAGCACACTTTTTGACATCTGGTCCCCCCAGATGTCAGAGAGAGAGAGAAGTAGAGAGAGAGAGAGAGGGAGAGAGGTCGGGTCACTTGACTTTTGTGACGATAAGAGGTGCACTCCATCATCGGGAGCTATGCCACTTAGATCCAAGCGTTCTTTGGCAAGAGGCTAAAAGCACCGGGGATCAGAAACACTTAAGTCTTTTTCCAATAATATGCGTTTTATTGATGTTTCCATGGTCACGGTATGCTCCTAACACTCAAGTGCAAGTGTGTATCTGTTATCTGACTGTGTCGTTTACACCATACCCCCAATGCGCCTATTAACCATCCCTTAGGTTCTATCTAAATATCAGGAAACAGGAATCGTTTATTTTCATTACGGCAATTTACATTAAGTAATGAAATTAAGGTGTTGAGTACCGATGCAAAATGGTGTATATATATGCGTTTCCCTGTATTTCAACCAAAGGTAAGGAAGTGTGTTGGATAATGAGTAAAACTGGTTGCAGTTCATGTGGAATACGTCTGAGATCTTGTGGAACTTATATATTGGCAGCTGGGTAAGTAAGTGTCCAGTAGCCATTGTTGTTTTTGGAACCTCACTCACCCTCTGTAAAAGCCTCTACTCTGTTTACTACTTAGTACTGCCGGGTTGCCATCGTTGATGCCACTGTGTATACAATCTTGATATCAGAGACGCAGAGAAATAGGTTTTGTCCCGGTTTGGCCCAAGGCCTCAGAAGTAGATACATTCGCTCACTGTATCAGGTGTAATCCTGCCATAGGTTACTTTGGGGCCTTTGGGAGTGTGAGCAGGTCGTGTTCCTTTTTGTGTTATCTTCTATCTGCCATCAAAGTAGGTCAGTCTCGGCAAGTTGGCTGTCTGCTTCGGGTATAAAAAAAAAACCCGGCTGGTGCATTGCGTGTCCCATCCTTGATCACAGTTCTCCATTTCTCTCTCCTCGCTTGAGGTGTAATCCACTTATCTGGCCACGGATGAGGTAGCGCGTGTGTCAAATTGGTTTTCAGAGCGTGTTTTTTTAATAAGTGTTAGAGGCATTTGAGTCTGGCTTGAAGAGAGAGTTACACGGCAGACGTGAGGGAGCCTCGTCGGGAAGAACGCGATCGCGGGGATGTAAGCGGTAACGGGAAGACGGTGCGAAGACGCCGAAACCTGCAGGTGTGTGCTGAGACCGTGTCTGGGTTTGTTTCACCGCATCGTATGTAGGCTGCCGAGGGAGGCTGAGAGGCCACCTGGTGTGGCTGTCCTCCCACACCTGCTCTCTTTCTCTCCTTCTCTCTCTTTCCTTCTCTCTCTCTCTCTCTCTCTCTCTCTCAGAGCCCGGCCTGAGACTGTGCTACCTATCTCGGCTCTCTTCCTCTTCCCTTTGTGTGGCGGATCGGCGAGGATTTCTCGGCTCCCACACACGCTCGCTGCCACAATTCAGCCGTGGCCAAACGTGGGTCTTTCCATCTCATTCCTCTCCGCGCTGGGGTTTCGTCACACGCATGTTAAGTGGATTGTGCGCCGAGTGTATTCGGAGATGGCGCGCTTGAAATTATGCAAAACCGTCGCTTTGGTTCGACATTATACAGAAAGCATTTAACCAGGTTGCGCAACAGACATCAAAAGAAGAAGATGCCCTTGTTTTCCACGGATGCCTCATCAAATCCAGCCTCTTAGGCGTCAACTTAGGGATTCAAGGAGTGCTTTCTGTGTGTTAATTAGCACGTAACAGAATTAACACCGCAGATGACGGCGATGTTCCAGCTGTACATCAGAAATGGGACCTGAGCGATATTTCACTCTAAAATATAACGCCATGAATATATATTGGCAGCAGGCTGTTTTGATGCTCTCCAGAGTCAAAGCCACAAAATGTGTGTGTATTTCAATCCAAAGGTGGCGCTTTTAGACTGTTACATAGTGTGTAAAGGGAAGTCAGAATAGAATTTCTCCATTCTTCGGGTTTGTTGACCATTTTGGACCAGTTGTCACCAAGAATCAGAATCACCCTGATTGCCAGGACCTTCCCAACTCCCATGTGAATTCTGTAATCCAGAACAAAGCGTTGTGATGCTCCTCATTGTTTTGTCCTTTACCACGCTCAGCTCTCATGCCAAGAGCGTCTCACCAGGTTGCTGTTGATATTTGGTGACTAATCTACCTGCGTCTGCAGCGGCATAGTCATAAGTCCTGCCGCTAATGGTTTGTGTATAGCCTCCTCCCCAGAGATAACACACGCCGCGCCGGCTAACAGGCTCCATACGCACTCAGTCGTGGTTGTGTAAACAGGAAGCTGCAGCCCACCGTTGCGGGTCAGTTAAGTGTGTGCAGCTGTTGGCTGGTGTTGTTCACGCTCGCGTCACCAGGAGGCTGATCGTCTCCATCTTGAATGCGGCCCGTGGGCCCCATTAGGCCCGATGGTCCTCTTGATTCGGCCCGCCAAAGATTGGTACTGAATTCACAATTTTGACTGCATTCAAAGCAAACAACACAAAAATACAACAACCAAACTAACACCAGACTTAGAAGCACTGGCAAAGATGGATGAAAAACAATATTGGCCCTACTAAAAGGTAAATGATAAAAGAACCTAATGCTTTTTTTTCAGTTTCGGTTTGATATGTTGGCACCTTTTGTCAGTCAAAATATAAAAGTCAGTGTGGTCCCAGAGCCCAGATGTTTGCCCATCCCTGTGCTACACAGTTGCAAAGTTTTCTCCGCGTCTGTTTTGAAATTGCTCCCCGCCAGTGTATTTTTTTAAACCTGACAACCTGTTAAGTGTGCATGCACTTGTGTGTTAAAAGCAAACATGTCGTTTCTCGTCACGCAGGCTCTATTTTCCCCGAGGTTGGCATTCTGATGGCACAGCGGTTGCCACCCCTTGCTCAGCGGCACCATGTTTCCCTGCCACGCGTCACCCTGGCCCCCTGCTGAGCCACCTGTCGCCTGCAGCAGCCATGCTGGCCTGACGCAGCCATCCAAACCTCTGCCGGACCTGCTGTGCAGCTGCCCCACGCCGCCGCTGATCGCCAACTCCACGTCGCCCTCCCCAGACCCCATGGAGTCGCTTATCGT
>OMPJ01016377.1:0-11955 GCA_900312935.1 Carapus acus
TATTTTTTTTGTGAGCAAATCTTTATTTTTTAAGTTAATTTATTTTGTAAACAAAATATAATTTATACATAATTAATTTATAGATTTATTTCTGTGAACACATTTTAGTTATTTATGTATATATCTAATTTTGTACCATTACAGAGACCAATATAAATTAGCAGCGTTTTGCATATTTCAGTTTTGACTGGTTTTATGCCTTCCTGGTGGTCACCGTCTTCTGTTTTTCTTTTTTGTTTCTACATGCAATGTTTGCAATATGGATGTACTTGTCAGGTTCACCGATATAAGTTGTTTGGCTTTAATAAATCAGACAGTGATTTTACAGCACTGTACCTCTTTTTTCTTCCAAAAATGTTTTGCCCGTGTCAGGGGGTACTTGACTAAAAATATATTTTTAAGGAGGTACATCACTGAAAAAAGTTTGAGAACCACTGGTCTACATCATGATTGACAAATCTGCCGCCGTACTTCTTAAGATGCATGACGACTGTGGGGAGCAGCGTCAGTTTCTTCAGCGCTGGTTTCTTCTGACTGTTCAGGGTCCGATCCTCCTTCACACAACAACAACAGCAGCAATCATCTGTGAGATGATGCCATACAGACACACTAACATGTGTTTGATATTCCCTCTCGATGGCAGTTTTCTTGCGTTACTGTTCAGGTCTGACCTCTGCGGCCTCGTTCATCTTTGTGATCATGGCGCTGACGACATCGTCGGCGTCGCTGATGAAAGTCCCTCCGTCGCGGTGCCGCCTCTTTCTGCTGTTCATGGCTTTCCTCCGAGCCAGCATGATGTCAAAGTCCGACATGTAAGACATGCTGAGGGCGTGAAAAAAGGAAATCATGTATGAGAAGTGTGTGTGATGGCAATGCTTGATATCACAAATGCTCTCTATTGATGTACTTACTCCTGACCACCACGGTCGACGCCATCATCAGAGTCCGACTCTTCGTCTGGCCGCTGGTTTTGCATCTTCGCCTCCTTTTTGTCCCCTTCCAGGTCCTCCTGGTTGAAACCCTGAACGAGCAGCAGATACAACATGCCATCTTTCACTATTCACAACAAAGGCAACCTATAACTCCGATAATTTAGCAACAGGTAAGATGAGCACTGCTGACGACTCAAGTGTCACTCTCACCGTAAACTCCTCACCCTCTTCATCTCCAGATTCTCCAAAAATGTCTGCAATCATTTTCCTGGAAGAAACGGACAGCATGCGAATAAGGACATAAGCTTCAAACTGAGCAGAGTTTTTTTCCCCACCAAAGCTGGACACCTAGTTTACATAATAATATGAAATACTTCATTTCAGTTTCAATGATCATACAATAATTATCGTAATAGCAAACAAAATCGATCATTCAAAGTCTTAATTTACACTCACTCCTCTTCATCTCCAGACTCGCTGTCGCTGCCGAACAACGCCTTCTCATCTTTCTTCCCCGCCATGTCCTTTGACCTCTCGTCTTCACTCCCACTGTCAGAGCCCAGTTCCCTCAGTTTGGCAGCCAGGCTTTTATCTGGACCCCCTGAGCTGGCATCACTGTTTGAATTCTCGTCGTCCGACATTGCCCGGCCCCTCTTTTTGGCTGAGGAGATCGCAAACGGCACCACATGAGACCAGGAGATGTATTAGGGGTGCCCATCAGTAATGCCCATACAAAAAAAACCCGAAACAAAAACACAAAATTAAACACGGACACTCAAACAACACACCCAACAAACCTTTCCGTGATCACCAATTGACACGACTCATTGCTTGACAAGGGCAAAGACAAATAGAAATTTGTAAAAACATTCACGCCGTGTGCTGCACCTGGTGATTCAGCTTTGTCCTCGTCGTCGTCCTCACTGTCCGACAGGACAGCCGTCTTTCTCTTTACTGCGAAACACAACAGCCCATTGTTACAGTGCAGTGATTTCACTCTGTATATCTTAGAAAATGAAAAATGCAGGTGTGTCCAATAGGTAGCTCATGCAACAAATGCTGTGTCTAATCACCCAAACTATTGAACTGAATGTCATTGGTTCTTCCTAATTCTAAGTGAGGTGATGGGCAATTATAAGATTGGAAAGAGACATTTCTGCACTAGCTGGTCTCTGATACTATAAAGACAGCATCAACACGGCCAAAAATGGCCACCGTGGCACTCTGTACCTGGCTTATCGTCCTCATCATCACTTTTGCTGGCTTTCAGCGTCCTCCCTTCATCATCCTCAGCATCGCTTCCAGCAGCCTTCCGCCTACCCTCCTCCTCTTCCTCACTGTCAGAGTTCATCACAGCCTTCCATTTCCCTCCTCCCTCTGTCTCTTCTTCCCGTTTCCCAGAATCCTCATCTTCCGCATCAGAATCCATCTGTGGTGGGGACTTGCGCCTTTGGGGCACGTCTGCGTCCGAGTCGCTGTCGTCATTGGAGTGATGGTGATGTGATGGCGCCTGCCTGCGGTGTACGCTCTCAGTGTCGCTCTCTGCCTCCTTGTGCTCGTCCTCCATGTCCGAGGTGCTCCCCCGGCGTTTGGCCGGAGACTCCTCTTCCTCTTGATCGTTATCAGAGCTGCTGCGTTTTACGGGAGAATCATCTGCATCCTCCTCATCTGAGGCGCTTGTCCGTCTGTGTTTGACCGGGGACTCGTCGTCGCTGTCAGCAGGTCGAGGGGCCTCTGGTTCAGAGGTACTGTCGTTATCGTCATCGTCGTGGCGCTGTGGAGCTTCTCCTTCAGAGTCACTGGCAGCTTCTCTGTGATCGTCATTGTCAGAGCCACTGGCAGCTCTGTTGGTGTCCATGGCTCCATGATCATACCGGTCATCACTGCCTTCTTCCTGTTAAGCCCAGAGGATTCATTTGCAATGATTATGTTAAATACATTTTGCTGTCTTTGTTAGTCCCACCACTCCCTTTTAATCTAACCACTCCCTGCTTTTAACCTCAGTGGTCTTGGGCACACACAAAAATGGTGGTACGACATTGATACTGTGATTGATACTGTGGGCAGAGTTGACATTCGGCCATCAAGTAATTCTGAACAAAAATGAGAGACCACTACATTGGAATGGTCACCATTACAACCTGCATAATTTACATTTCTCTTCACCTCAAAGGTTTTGCAAACACGGAGGGGAGGGGGGTTATCATCACCAGTACAGGAACATGGCCGCGGGAAACGAAAATGTAACTGACCTCAGAATGATGCTTGTCGCTACTCATCTCCTCACCATCTGACGCTGTGTGTTCATCCTGAACTGGAGTGCCTCCACCGTCATCTGCACGACACACATACACATACACACACACTTAATCGGTTATACTCGAGTACACGATGCCACAACGGGCAGTTATTCAGTTTTGTACTCCAGTGGTGTCTGAAATGCATCGCGAGGTCCACCTAGGCTTCGAGTTCCTGAGAGAATCAGATCTTGGCACATATCAATATGGAGGGTTAATAAAACGAGGGTTAATAAAACGATTAAAAAGTTTAATCGTGCAGGACTGAATTCAGCACCAACATCAACACACCGCTCCTTGCCCGCGTTCAACAAGCAGCATCTGCTCCATTTCCTGGGTTATTTCACGGCCTCCAGATAGTACTACTTCAGGTTGTTTACAACCATAACAGAGCGTCAGTGCGTATGCACTGGCTACACATTGACCGCACGGGCGCCTAATTTGAACAAACATGCTCGAATAAACAAGATTTCAGACTGAAAACAGGGAACAAAGCGGCAGTGGCGCCTTTACCTGAGTGAGTCCCAGACATGTAGTCCTCCTCTCCGTCCATCGGTCACGGGAGACGAATGGGTGCTCGAGTCTAATGACAGGGGGGAGTGGAAAGTTGCTAAGACTGTGATATAACAAGACCTCACGGATAAGGACTCATTAACGTAGTGAAGTAAGACGAAAACAGATCCTGCGGAGACCTTGGTCAAAATGGTGTCGTTGTCGGTATGTACGCCTGCGCATTAAGGACTCTGTCGCTTAGATATGACGTCTTAAATGACGCAGGCTGTAATCAAAAACAACAGTTCTGTCGGGAGGGGTTTTATAATTGCTTCAGACGTGTAGATTTTTATTGATGGCATTTTTCTTTTCATGTGTTAGATTTGTTTTAAGATTTTCCATGTTAAAAAGCGATGTAAAAAGCATTTTGTTTCTTTGACAATGACGAGGATTTTTGTTCAAAATCATTTGCTCGAACAGCACTCAAAATTTAGTTTGTGTTTACTCAAGCTATCTGGAACGTATCACGGCAAATTACCGGGTACGTATATTTTTCTGTTATTCTGCTGTGGCTTGGTTTCTAAAATACTTCCGTCTGAAAGTTAGCGTCACTTGAAAGCGACAATCCATCGGCGAACACGTGTGTATGGTTCTAGCCCACGGGCCAGACTTCAACTGACGCCTTGGACCTGAACAGCAAGGAGAGATGGACGAGCGCAGCCGACTGTGTTCAGTGTGGCTCGGTTCCGAGACTGGCATCCTAAAGGGGGTTAGTTTGAGCCGGAGACAAGCTTTTAACTTCTGCAACATGAGCCACCTGACCCGGGAGCAGGAGGTGCGGGTCCTGTGTTGGGCTGACCCTGCCGAGAGCGAACTGCTCGTGGGCTCCGTGGACGGAACCGTCAAGACCTTCAGCACCGAGAAAGGTATATTTACCGAGACGAAGCGCTGCGGCGAGGCGGC
The DNA here is from genome assembly GCA_900312935.1 of Carapus acus. Classification (NCBI taxonomy): domain Eukaryota; kingdom Metazoa; phylum Chordata; class Actinopteri; order Ophidiiformes; family Carapidae; genus Carapus; species Carapus acus. The sequence goes on from OMPJ01016377.1 coordinate 4,685, forward strand.
GGAGGGCTGCTTCACCGGGCTAGCCGCGCTCGAGGTCTCTGTTTTCGTCACATGTACGGAAACCGGGGCGCTTCGAGTTTGGAGGGAAGAAAACGACGCAGCCGTGACAGAGATCGACGCCGGCAAGAATGTGTGTAGGATGCGGCAGAACCCGGCCTGCAGACAACGAGTGGCCGCGGGCGGGAAGGAGAACGGACTGAAAATCTGGGATGTAGAGAACCCCGAAAAGCCAGTGTTTGCTGCCAAAAACTTGCGCGACGACTGGCTGAGCCTACGGCAGCCCGAGTGGGTCAGAGACATGGCCTTTATCCCTGACTCGGAGAAGGTGGTCACATGTACAGGGCACCATCAGGTAAGTCCTTCGATGTTCTGTGTAGTAATGCATACACGAGAAGATAAATTTTGGAACACACATTTACAAAATATAGAGAAGTATACCTTACACCAATAAACAAAATATAACAGCTAATATACTGTATGATTTTCCACAGTCAAGTGAATCTCAACACCTGATTATTCACTCTCATCATTATTATTATTCTGTTATTAATTATTAATTTCATAGGTCCGTGTTTATGATCCTGCTTCGCCTCAACGTCGACCTGTCATGGAGGCAAAATTTGGCGAGTACCCCCTAATCGCACTGTCCCTGCCCGCCAGTGGAAACTCGGTGGTGGTTGGAAACACCCATGGCGACATAGCAGTGCTGGATTTGAGAAAAGGTTTGGTTCGTGGCTGTCTGAAGGGGCTCGCAGGAGGCGTCCGCAGCCTCCAGTGCCACGCCTCTCTGCCGATGGTGGCCTCTTGTGGCCTGGACCGCTTTTTGAGGATCCACAGTCTGGAGGATCGCAAACTTCTGCACAAGGTCTACCTCAAGTCCAGACTCAACTGCCTGCTCCTTTCCAGCCGGGACCCCCAGGAGGTTGGGAAGATGTCGCTAGACACAGAAGAGGGCGAGGGGCTGAAGGCGGAGGGTGATGACGAGGCTGAGGTGTGGGACAATATGGAGAAAGTTGGAGATGAGGAGGATGAGGCAGAGGAAGAGGAGAGACCAAAGAAAAGGAAAACGGAAAGGGAAGGCGGACCGCATAAAAAGAACAAAAAGAAAGTTAAGACCTGAGGCTGTGTGCCTCTGTGTTGTAGCCTGTGAGGGGACAACCCAGAATGGAACACTCAGCCTGTGTTGAGATCTGTCACTGAAAGACAAGACCCTCATCTTAATGCTGTCTGCTTCATTGGCATACCAATGAATTGCTCAGAAAATAAACAATTCAGAAAACTGAATAGTTTTGCCGTAGAAAACATTTGAAGTCCACTGGTTGGAAATTCAGCACCAACCGGCAGCTCCTACAGACACTAAGGTCCAGGCTGGGCAGGATGGATTGAGGTGATTTATTGAGCAGTAATTGATCACAGTTCAGGGTGACATTGAATTAAAATGAAATTGCTCAACTACAATTAACATTGTAATCCTTCCTGCTGTGGGAGACACTGACGGTAGTGAATGAATGAATCCTGGATAATCGCTGACCAGGACTTGCGGAGGAGCCAAATTTAATTACGGGGTACATAGTGGTTAAAATCCTTTGAAACCATTAAAAAAAATGTAGCAGCTATAGACAAATCCTTTTCCGAGAGGACAGTGAAAAAAGAATTGAAATGGTAAGACTGTAACAATGTTTGGTGATCACCAACAGAAGAATTCCTATGCAAAAACTTAAAAATTGTAAGAATGTCAACACCACCAACTTTTGAGATATCACTGGTGTTTGCTCCTTTCTGTGACTTCACGTACAGCAAAATAAATAAAACAAATCATACGAGCAGGTATGTTGAATAAGATGACAGTACATTTCGTCAACCAGTCACATATACAGTATTAATAAGCAAACTTCAAACAAAACATTATGAATTCCACAGAGGATTTCTGACTAATTACCTCCACAGGATCTAGAAACATTTCAAATACCGTAAAAAAGACTTCCCATAATTTTTTCAATACACACTCATGCATAGACATTTAAGGAAAGCCGTTTCAGACAAAATAAGACTTTGAATAAATAGTTTCCCTCTTAGTCTTAACTGTAACCGACACTAATTGACCACACGCACGTTTCAACCGTGGGTGGGGAGGTTGTGCCGCCCTCCAGTGGTTCATTTGAGAACAACAAGAACGACTGTGGAGTTGAAATGCGCCAGTGTCGGCGAGCCATTTCCTCACTGGGACAAAGGCACATCAAATATCCAACACTGTCAATGACAATGATAATTGTTCTGCTCATCTGTCAGTAGTTTTCCCTCTGTGATATCATGGGTAACATGATATAATTTTGTGCTCTTATTCTTACTAACAGATAAAAAACTTTCCCACCTGGGAAATACATTGTGAAGAGTTGCTACACTACCGTGTACACATATCCACAAATGCTTAAACATGCCATTAATAATGATGACATGCCATTTTGGGTCATGTCTACAGCCAACACTGTGATCAGCTGTAAAAAGTCTGCAACACGTGCCAGATTCAATGTGTAAGAACATACACCCAAGACATAAACCGTTAAAAATCGTCTGCATTGTATCCTTATGGAGGGAGGCAAATCTTACACTTCATGCTCTAGTGTACTGTGTGGTATTGATGTGATGACACTGTTTACCAATTAAAAGTTATAGTAACTACATACAAACAGAAATGTGAACTTCACGTAACATGGCCACCATCCCATCATTCACACACACTGTCTCTGAGGAAATGGTGGTGGCAATATTCGAGGCAAGTTAAACATTCAGTCAGTAACAAATTGTGATTGGCCCTTGTAAATGTAACAGAAGTACTTTTGACTGTAAATAGAAATACTTCAGAGGTAAATACTGAAGTATTACAATGTCTCCACTGTTCTGTGTTTCAAATTTCTTTTTTTCTGCCGTTGATTAAACTGGTAGGGCTTTAAATTTCCTAGATCAACAGATCAATGGATCAATAAAGAACCTACCTACCTACAGTGCCTACATACTGTGTGGTGAAGTGAAAACATTCAAATGAATTCTGAATGTACATTCCAATAGCAAACCACGTGGGGCAGTATTTAGTACTACTTGTCCTGCTCGTTCCTGATATGAAATCTGATGTTTCTGTTAGCTGCAAAGCAGGTTAGAACTAAATTCAAGATTAGATTACCTTCCATTACACATGATGCGTAGCTGTCAATTTGGATGTCAGTCAATGTTGCATCAAGCTGATACCATGACAATTCACAGCAAAGTCCCTCTCCAAAGCCTTAAAAATGTTCTGCATCTCCCTGTGCTCATTCAGACCACTCATCTGCAAGTTAGGTGTTTGTTCTGTCTCCATCTCCTCCCCCCTCCTCCTCCCCGTCTTCGCGGCTGAATTGGCGGCGACTGAGCTTGTCAGGGTCATGCGAGGCCATGTCAGTGAAATCTCGGAAAATGTCCTGGAATGTCTCATCATCTCCTGAGGAGAGGCACAAGATTAATATCCAGAAAAGTACCGTTTGCAGTAAACATGAAATGTTGGTCTGTCCCTGACAAGGCTGTTCTTGTCGCTGTGTGAATTACGTACCCAGAGTTCCAAACACTCCCTCTGAATCCCTCATCTCCTCATTCATCCTTGCCATCCGCAGGCTGATACATAAATTGTAATGTGTGGGTATGTTATAATTTCTATTACTTTGTTAACATTTTTCTCATTTATATTGTGCATAACTCCTCGGCACAGGCTCTGACTTACAGCGTGACGATGTCTGCATTGGCTGTTTCCACAGCAATGGCCAAAGGGTCCTGTCCCCGCTCGTCCACAGCATACTGATTGGCTCCTCTCTTCAGGAGTAGACAGACTTGTCTGAACAAACAGAACCACATTACCAGATCAGCTCTTGAAAAATGACTGAGCATGTTCATTCATTATTGAAAAACTGCATCAGACATTGATGCATAAAAGTCAACAATAAAAAAAATATGGGACATTCAGTTCAAAAGTTGGTTGGATTGATAGACAGCTTTTAAAATCCAACAATAAACGATCACATTTCAAGTGTTAGAAAGCGCGGGCAGTAGAGTTATGACTGGAGGAATCCGTTCAGTGAGTGCAGTACCCCGTATGGCCGGCAGTGGCAGCAGCGTGCAAAGCTCCTTGTCCTCGCTGGTCTCGATGATTGACGTTCGCCCCATTCTGCAGGAGGAACTCACACGCCAGCAGCGATCCCTGCAGGCCGACACGAAGGAACGCAATAGCAGTAAAGCACATAATCACCTCATAGGCTCGGTGAGGTGAGGCGTAACCACTCCATTTACCTTCTTTCACAAGATCTGACTCAATAATTTTTTTAGGCAGATGCACAACTGATGAAAATATCTGATACTAAGGCAGCGATTCCTCAAATCAGCTCACACTTGTAATTGAATATTTGGGCATTAAGTTATTGCATACATACATATTTGAGTTACCTGAGAGGTCCACTGCAACCCTTGTGAGTACTTAATGGGCATAATAATGACTGAATGCATGGTGGCTTCTTACCCCAACAGCAGCACCAATGAGTGGTGTGCGACCCTCCTCCTCAGCTATGCTCCTGCTGACCTCTGCCCCCTGAGCCACTGCTTCTGCCATGGCGACGAGGTCTCCAGCCAGAGCTGCTTGGTATAAATGCCGTCCAGCTTCTCGCCTCTCTTGCTCTGCGCATGATAGGACCAGGCTACACTGAATGAAAGATTTATGCACATAGTGCATATGCTATGTGTGTGTGTGCATGTGTGATGTCATGCGACATTGTGAACTCACCCGATCCATTGGAGTTGACAGTCGACACAAATCTCCTCTCAACGTACTTCTCTTTAATCCATATCTCTTTGTCTGATCTGAAGAGGAGGAAAAAAATAATAATTCAGAAGGTCAGTCTCAGGATTATACCGTGACTTCCACTTGCAAACAAGCACAGCTGTCCTCTACCGGGGGCTTTCGGCCGTAGGCTTGATTCGTCCTCTCTCCGAGCACCGAGCCTCATAGATGTTATTGATGGTGTCATTCCCAAGAATGCACAGCAGCTGGAGATGAGTAAAAACCAAATAAGTGTGAGGTGAGAGTGTGAAATGAAAAGGTTATGCAGTGTGGCAATGACGTTACCTTCAGCTGTTCAGGCTCCCAGGAGTCCAGCGTCAGAGAGCGGACTTTGGACAGGTGGACCCCCAAACTCCTGGGGGCAAAGTATTGAAATAATGTTATCATTCAAAATAACATAAAATATCAAATTAATTAGAAATGGTGTGATTGCTATAAAACCATATTACTATGCTGTGTTACAAGTCAAACAAGTACCTGTGTATTCCAGAACACTCTATGCACACTGTTATTCCTAAATTGATTGACGCCCAGCGAGGCTGTTCCTCTCCACAATCACAGCAGCGAAGGTTCCCAGGTCCAGCCAAGGCTACGCCGAGCACTGGGGCCTTCTGAGTTGAGGGACCGGCCACAGGGTCCACACCACAGACGAGGGGAGGGACCTCTGCCGTCTGCAGCAAAAACAATGGGGCGAATATACGCAGTGATTGAGGTACCTCAAATTTACTCAAGTCAAGAAAAGCTTTCATTGTTAAGTTATTTCTGTAACGCCTGCCAGAGTTGATTGCGAGTTTCTCTTGTCCAAAACTGTTGCATCACATAACATTGATGAGTTTACTGTAATCACAGTTTGTGGACATGTCCACCTAGCACTTTGAATCAAATATCAATTGTGCAGATGATGGCAATAACACAGAGATAATTTGCTGACTTTGGGGTTATGGGTGGTGCCCACATCATATCTCACTAATATTGTACATTGTCATCGCAATTGCAAGTTCTAGTTACTATTATGATCTTTATCTATTGTGACCTACCACTGTGCTTGTTACTGCAGCATCAGTTCAGTTACAGAAAATATCAATTTCAAGCTCCATCTTTCTCTTTTTGTGTTTATGACCTGTGTGGGAGGGCTGTGGTCTCGCTCTCTGTACGCCAGGTCGATGCTGCCCTGCATTGTGCTAAGCCAGGCCTGCCTCAGTGGCTCAGAGTCTGCCTGCAAAGCACAGCACCTGGTGCACACACACGTGGCAAATTTGAACTTCGCGTGTTCCGCGCAAACATAGAAAAATTGCACAGACAGAAAAATATGTGGGAATTCTTACTTTTGAACAGAGAGCAGCTCAAAGCAGAATCGCCGTTCAATGTGGTCCAGAGATTTCACGGCACAAAGTCTGAGATCCTCAAACAGAACTATGGCTTCTTCCTGCAGGAGCGTAGCACAGAAGACACTGTTCCTTTTGCCAAAAACTTGATACTGTGCATCTATAAAACTGGGCTGAAAACTGGGCCCCCACAGTGTGAGAACTGGTTTGATGGGATATTCGCTCTCACCTTGTGTGACTTTCTGTAAAGTAGCTGGTTGTCTGTGATGGAGAACCAGCATCTGAAACACATCGCTGAGACAGGTAAACCAACAAAATAAATAAGCACCGCACAAAAAAGCAAACTACAACGAGGACAAAATGCCACCAAGCCGAGTGAGGATTTTACCTTCATGTTTACCTTCATGAATTCACTGGGCTTACAACAAACTCCATCTCTAACCTAGGGCTGGGCAAAAACTCGATTTAATCGATTTATCGAATTTGTAGCTTAAAACGATTTTTATTTTGCAAACTCGAGTTTTTCGACATTTTTCGCGTTCCGTTTCTTGTGGGTTTCCGTAGCGCAATGTGAGCCCGCCCCCTCCCACGCGGAACTCAATTACAAACAACATGGCAGCGGCAGCATGTAAACAAGAGCTACTTCCAATCAATCATTTGGAACTGGTTCGGTTTTGATGCATCAGACGGACAACAGACGAAGCCTCGCTGTAAAATATGTTTAAAGGCTGTTGCTACCGGAAGCAGCAGTACAACTAATCTGTTCCAGCACCTGAAGAATAAACATTCCGGACAATGGGAGAAGTGTAACCAGCTACGAAACGAAGACGGCAGCTCTAGCACACCGGCTAAAAAGCAAATGACCGAGCTTTACAAACTGTGTGCCTTATCATAAGAATGGAGCGCGTTGGAAAGCGATTACAGAGGCCATCACGTCTTATTGCCACACATGTTGCCAGTTTATTCTGTTGAAAAGCGAGGCTTTACCCACGTGTTGAAAGTTTTAGATGCAAGGTACGATACCGAGTCGCAAGTATTTCGCCAGCGTAGCGTTGCCTCACCTGAACACTGCCACTCGGCAAAAGATCCGC
>OMPJ01016379.1:7828-37828 GCA_900312935.1 Carapus acus
CCTTTTTTTTGACCCCAACATCCCACCCCTTTGCCCATTGTCTCTTTCTTCTGCCCTCCCTCCTCTTCGTCTCTCCTCCCTCTCTATCCAGAGTGTGGCTGTCCAGCCAGGGGACTCCAGTGGGGACATCCTGTGCAGCCTGAGATCAAAGTGAGTAGCTCTCGGCTCATGTACTGTGTGTCAGTAGACCACAAGGGCGCGCGCACACACACACACGCACGCACACACACGCACTCACTTTGGCCACTACACTGCAAACTTGTGCTCAAAATCATTGTTACCGACTTGTATGCAAAATGTCAAAGTACTGTTATAATGTGAAATTCATTGTTCAGTGGGAGGCAGAGAGGAAGCGAGTATCAACATGATAAGATGTATTTTGAAAGCAAGCTGACCACTCCATTCCTCTCACCGTGGCATGTTTACATCAACTTTGAATGATGCCATACCTGTTGACAGTCACACGTCTTAACTCAGCTTATGGTGACCGTAAACCTGAAAAGTAGAGAAGTTGTGCGCCTGGTGTTCTGGATGGCGGGTGCATCCCCCTGGCTATCCTAGAAGTCATTACTCCTTGTGTGGTGTATAAACACGTCAAAAACAAACAATGACCCCGAGCAGATCCACGCTGCAAAACAATTTCAAAGCCTGGAGTGGAGTGTACACACAAAACATGGCTAACCTTCACGCAGGGAAGACTTCACCTTAAACCCGCTGTTTGTTTTATGGTCCCGGTCGACCTTGGTGAGATACAGTTTACATCTCTGCGGTGCTTTTCAGGTCAGTGTAGCTCAAACTTGTATTCTGCTCAGACAGTCAGGATGAGGCTCGCAGCAGACCTTTGTAAAATGGTCTTTTGGTGGGGTTGCTGACTTTTTCCTGTATGGATGTGCAATTTTCATTTATCTCACATTTTACCTTTGAATTTGCATAAGAGAGTGCTCTGGAATGGGCCACTGAGGAAATTTTTAATTCCGCTTTGGAATCCAGGTGGAGAGAATGGAGTCAAATGTTGCCAAACAACCAGGATGTTTTTCTATGGTGGAGTTACCAATAAAAGATAATATTTAACTAGAAATCACACAATCGGGAAAGCAAATCCTTTTATGGCAAGGCTAAACATCGCAAACTATAATATACTGTGTATCAGAAGCAAATTACAGTGGGAAACCTTGTTATTTTGGATCTGTCTCACTAGACAAATGTACCCCGTGTCAAAACATATTTTCAAGTTCGCTACATTTGTATCAGCATCCAGATGGAGACCAAAATATGCCTCCACATAGTTTGTGATGGGAAAGTACGCGATTGGGAGTTTGTACTTCGGGTCTTTGCATCACTGTTCTATCTGTTTCTCCCCACATTAAATCAGATGTGTTGTGTACTTTTAAAATATGATGAGCATTTTTGGCTGGCCCCTTTGATATTTTAACTCCCCGCAATGTAATGTCCCACAATCAGGCTACATACAGGCCCTAAATATACAAGTCTGAGTAATTCTTGTCATGGGTCCATACATTCTCCTGCCTCTGTTCGCTCTTTCACACCAACTGATTGTGTGACACCAGGGTAAGATAAACTAGTATTTGTAATGAAAGCCAGCTGCTGAATGATCAAATGTTTGTAATTCAGACCTCTGTGTAAAGCCTTGCGAAGAATCTCTCTGGAACGTCAATTACTCATGATATTTCCAGAGGTATTTGTTCTGTGCTCAGAAGAGAGGAATGGAGTGTTTTGGCCTTTGGGAAAAGAAGGGGAAGTTTTAGCGTCACACACTAACATATTGTTGACATCCATGTTAGACTGAGGTTCATCAAGGCGAAGCACATCATTGGAAGTGATTTTAGGTATTTAAGAAGCTTTTTTAGATATATGAAAGCATCAGGGATCTGTTGTGTGCAAAACTGTTTGGTGGAATGGCATTTTTGCACCGTTGGAGAGGCAGCCTGAGCGTTTTCAGGTAAGCAATAATAACGGAAAGAGTGAGTGTTGTGTCACTTGATAATGTAAATGAGCCAGATAGAAAAAAATCCCCACCCTCTGAGGGGGGAATGTCATTTCCATAACTGCATAGCAATTGACATTCATGCAAATATCCATTTAGACAAAGCCACACCGTCTTCTTTCATTACAATTCTCTGAAATACAGTAAATAATTTGGATCAATTCAAAACACCAAAATTAGAGCCAGCGGCAGAAATAGCCAAATGACGAGTTCTCACTCACAAAAGTTATCAATAGTGAAAGCAGCGTAAGAAACAGGAGGGCACTATGAATGAAAATGAATCTTAAACAAGGCACTTTTGAATATTGATTGGAGAGACAGGGACAGAGACATGGAGCACTTCTGCACCCCTCCCAAGCTTCCGTAACATCCCATTAATAAATACCTTTGTAGCTCTTAAAGCTGGTCTTGCCTTACACCGGGCGAAACAGTGTCGTTTGATTTTTGCTGATATGGCATGTGTACTTCATAGATGGATGAATTGAAGGGATCCAATTAGCTGTGGTTATCGCTCATGTATTTAAGCTGACAGTGTGAATCTCGCAGAGAATATGTTTGATTTTGGCAGTTTGGTGAAAGGCTCTTACAAAGCACTTTAAAACCCCATAAAGACCACATACTGGAGAATGAACTCGATATGGAATTTACAGTAGGGGCAAATACTCTCAATTAGACATGTAGGGCGAAGAATTGATTTTCAAGCGGTAGTGTGCTATTGGAGGACAATCTGACCAAGACACAAACCATTTTCTTCATATTTTAAATGCAATGAACATTACAGGTATTCAGGACCTCCTCTTGTAATTTCACTCAACTTTTTTTTTTCTTTTTTTTTTGAGATAATGCATTTCTTAATGCAGGGCACTCACATTCTTCATCCTGCTCATCACCACTCTGAACTGCAAGTACTTCCTCACCCACAAGGATTGATGGCTTGTGACACCAGCTGCATAGGTGCACGTAATTTGTTGTAAGGCCTCTGACCCTCCACGTGATGTCTGCCACGCCAGCCTGTTTGTGAGCCCTCGCCCTGTCTGTAAATATGAACGCGGGGATGAGAAGCACATTTGCCTGGGTCGCGCTTAACTCGCAGAGACACAACACAGTGTGACAACCAACAGATGTGTCACACGGGCTGGAATCAAAACAGCCGTCCAACATGGAAGAGTGCACGCCATCAGACATGGCCGCTGTGATGAGGTAGGGAGGGAAGCAACTGCTGCTGGCAGACGAGACAAGGCAGCATCTCCGCTGCTCTCGGCTTCCTGTCTCGCAAAGGACAGGCCAGTTCGTAGGCTGCTCTGACACTTGTAGTCACTTTGTCATCTGGGGTGCTCGCTAAGGCTCTGATCGTATCTACGTGGCATATTCAAAGCACCTCAGATCAGCTGTATGAAAAGTAAGAGCCCAAGAAGACAACAGCTCAAGGGGGATCGGGTGGGGTTGCCCTTTTGTGTGCACACCATGGGTATAAACGTGCAGCAGGCTAAGAAAAAAATTATTATGTGTCTGCTGTTGTCCCTTCTCAGTCTGGATAAAAGCGTCTTATCCAGTTCTGCTCTCAGTTGGGCTCGTCATGCCCTGAGTGACAGCGGCGATGTCTCATCCTGCTCATCCATAGTGCCCACTTAATGCAAACTGGCTGGCCTCTTTGACAGCAGCAGTAAAAACACTGTAACATTGCCGGTGCACGCTAACAATTTTCCCACTAGTCTAAAACATGCATCGCCACAACCCCGAGCTGAAACAGTGTGGGCTGCTCAAGCTGTGGGGGGAGAAATGGGAATCCATCATCCAAACAAGTGAATGAATCAAGGTGCAGCAACAGCTGCTTGACTGATCACATACTAGAGACTGTCACCCCACATCTGTTTACCACGATGACAGCCACATGAGTGTTTATATCCATGGGTGTAATTGAGCTATTTTCCTGAGGGTGGCTGCAACCCACACTAACTTGTATTCCAACTTTACATTTAAGCGCGGGAGGGGGTTTAACCGATAGGAATCATACCCAGAAACACAGCTATGTAAATATGGCGTATCGGCTTCATTTGACTAAATGCGTATATGTGGGTGATGCACATATCCCGCTGTGTCTTGGTGTGCATGCATGCACCACTCAGTAGTACTTGTGTCGGATAAAAAGGGTTAATATATGTAACTTTCACTGTCAACGGGCATGTGTGCAACAAGAACGTAATCAGTTGAACGACACAAAAAAAGATGCAAATTTACACGCAAAGCCCTCGTTGTGAGTACGTGTTCCCACTAAACTGCGCTCGCCGTGTTTATGGAAATTGAAATGGGAATATCTAGATCTAAAATGCACCATTTTAATATTCAAATGTTAACACCAAACAATGTAATGCGTGATGGCTTTTAGTATTTGCATACAACCCTGTTTTCTGTGTTGAGCTATGGATGATATGAGAAAGGGAGGGCATGAGATAGTGAGCGAGTAAGAGTGCAGAACACAAAGACGGCTTTTGTCTGGCAGTTGTATGTAAATGCACGATAACTGTCTGCTATTGTTTTTTTATATTCATCAAAGCAAAGCAGTAAATATTGACCAAAAAAGACAGCATTTAACATAATTAGCATTGTTGCATTAGGTATTCACCATGATAATGCTGTCCTATGCATCAGGATGACCACTCTCATTAATAACACTCTTTTCCTCTGATTGTCACAATTTCTCTTTCAACAATGTCTTTTACACGATTCCCCTATTCTCTTCAAGAATATGGGCATGGAGAATTTTCTGGAATTAACTTTGGATTGTGAACCATTTTGACGCTCCGCAAAACAGGGAAAAAAAAGCATCGCTGTAGAAAGAGCTATTGCCCTGCATCACTGATTTGATCAAACTAGACCAAAAAAGGAAATTTATGTGTTATATGTCAACAGGACATCTGTTTCATTTGAACTAAAGTGCTTCCACTGCTTCTTTGAAAACATTTCCCCACTTATATATGGATGATCCATCGCAAATGGCATTGATGCAATGATTTATTGACTAAATCATCACATTACGTGTGTCATCTGTAAGAAGCCTCAATTCTGGTTTCGCGTGTAGCAGTGCAATGCACACACGCTGCAGCTATTTTGCATCTGCATGTCACAATTCCTGAGTTGCTCACTCATTTAACAATATGATGTGTTTTTCCTAATGATGAAATGGAATCATCGTGTACATAGTAGATTTAGTGACATATGATTGAGATTTCAGCGTCACCAAAGCAGTGATGGATGTATCAACATGATAACAGGAAGTGCTTTCATTTCAATGTGGTGTTGTTTCAAGTATACATTAGACCAAACACGCTGCTTTTTCCTTCCATCGCTCCTCCTGTCTCAACTCTCACCTTGCTTATGACGAGACTGAATCTGTAGGTCAGACGCTGTGAGGACAGACAGGCAGCGACAGAGGGAGAGAGAGGGACAGAAGGGCAGCGTAAAGCCCCGGTCAATGTCTGACAGGGTTAAACATGGTGAGGGATTGCTAGTCGGAGCTGTGACATCTGTAGCCACCGTCCACGTGTGCTGTAATTAGGTGGAATTTGTGATTTTTAATTCTATATGCTATGTAATAACAACCCCTCGGTAATGAATAATTTATGGTTGGGGTGGGGGTTGAGGGGGCGTTACCACACACTTTTTCACTTTGTGTTTAAATTTAGCTGGTGTCATTGTCCAGCGGTGTGATTAATAGTTTATTAGTCTCGACTATACATCTCCCTGAAATATCTCTTTCCATCTGCCATTAAACTGCGTATGGAAATTGGTTAGATTTTCAATCAGGCATAACTCAGACAAAAAAGAAATTACACAAGGAGAGAGTGTGCTAGATGTACTGGCATGCAGATATAGTTTTGACCTGACATCGCACACCATTTCTGGGATAAGTCTCTAGCTTCTGACAACATTGCCCAATTGGAGGAATTACTGTGACTGTCTTTTTTTTCAGCATGATAATTGAATTGAAACTGGGTTTAAGCCACAATATGCATTCCAAATATGGTTTTAAAGAAGCCCGAGGTGTGCAGCATAAGGCCCACCGCAAGGGGTTGACCACTGAGTCAGAGATTGGCTTCCCTGTCAAATAAAGATTAGGCCTTTATTTCACCATCTAATCCCTGTAAATCTCTTATGGAGGAGCTCAGGCAGTACAGGGCTGTTAATGGCACACGGGCTTCACGCACTGCACATCTTCTTTATCTCAGCAATGTTCACGAGGGCAAACACCAGTTTGTGGCTAGTGATTACTTAACTGTGGATAAAACCCCTATAAAAAGTGAGATGGGGGGTTAAATTTGACTTCAGTAGTTGGATTTTTCATTGTTCATCGTCTCTACCAGACATTTTGGACCAGCCCACATTTTGCATTCTTACTGTAATCTCCTAATTGAAGGTAGATTGTGACCTCCCATTCATTTTTTCAGCATTAAGTTATTGAATGGCTGTCTTCAGTTTTCCCCATCTACTACGCTGAACATTCCTTTTATTGAATTATTAATGTGAGTATTGAATTATTGAAGGAAGATAATTTCTGATCAGATTAATATTAACACCATGTGAAAAATTAATGACCAATGTTTAAAACGATGAACTTAGAGAACTATTAATATAATTATAAACACATATAGTAAAATGCAATATGGAGTCAAGTGTGCTTGGTCTGACCTACTGTAAGTCCTTTTTACCGACTCGGTTTCCCTTGAGGTTGTTGAATATGAAATATTGTGGTGGTCATCCATGCGCTCAGATGTTTGGTGAGTGTCAGTGACCACTTGTGCCCTGTAGCTGACAGCTGTGTCATGGGGGGAAGTTCACCGGCGATTGTCTGCAGGTTACTTTTGTTACTAAGACCACCAATTACCCGACGTATGTCCTGGGACTGCGGATAAAGGATGTTTTCGTATTAGGTTAGGTTGACCCATCCAGTCACCTCCCAGACTGGATACATTGTAAGATATGAAGAGGTTGAATGGTGTAAAACTCCCACATGTAGAAACAGCTTTCTAGATAATACAAAAGTTAATAATTTGAGTGATAAAACATGTTTGATATTGATCCCCACCAATTTAATAACCCAACAAACAACTGTGAATGATATCCCTGCACATAACCTCCGCCTTGATAAAGGTGCACAAACAAAAACACCACTATGTGGACAGGTCAAGGGTCAAGGCTCTTCAACTCAGTCATGTGCCGTGTCACACAAAGAAAAAACGTTTTTTTTCAGACAAGGGATTAAGAAAACAACATGTGTGCAAAATAACATTGAATATCACAAATGAATGCCCTTTTATTAACGCTCTACTTGTGCATGTCCAGTTTCCAACCTAAAAAAAATCTCTTAAATATCTATATGTTGAAAAATCGAATCTAATTTATAATTCTAAAATGGGAGAGGGGTTGTTGACCAATCTCATCTTGGTATGCACCTTACATGTATAGCTACATTAATTATATCATGAATAGTAACACAAGTGAGTAATTTCATAATGAAGACACAAAAGACATTATTCAAAATCAGATAGCCAGGGAGAAGCAAATTGTTTCAAATATTTGATATTTAAATTATTTTTAAATGAAGAGAGACATGACTAGAGCAAAGGCGAGGGTTTCCCTTGGTAATCCTCCAGGCTCTTTTGTTTCCTCCGTGTGTCTCCAGCTCATTAATGTTCTAAGCATGTGAGGGAGAACCAGCACATGCTCCACAACCGATTGCCTGGTGACACCTTGGGCTTAACACACACACGCAAACACACACGGACATGCACGCGTGCAAAGAAATTCCTCAACCGTTTAAAGTCCACTCGCTTTTTCAGGAAGTGATGGCCGCTGAGCTGTCCTGATTAAAATGACAATAGTCTAATTAACTCGACCTCAGTGTCAGTGCACTAAAACGGCTGATGGTCCTCCAGTTCCTGTTTGAAAACCCTTTGTCTCCTCGCCGTCCAAAAATAAGACTTTTTTTTTCATGGAAATGCCTCAACCCCATTTGACGAGATCTGCTAATGGCAATTATTTCTCCTAAGCTAATTAAATCTAGGCAAAGTTCTCTATTTTCCCCCCAAACCTTCAGTGCAGTTCTTGAGGGATTTGTCATTTGGGCCATAAGTACCATAAGCAGCTCTAACCATTAGACATTTTCACCATGTACAGCTTTGAAATGGTCCTATGTGTGTTGCTCCTGATTTTATTTCATGCTCAATTCTCCACCTCAGTGATCGGTGTTTATGAATCGTGGGCCGGTCCTCCGGTTATGCTGCCCCTTGCCCTGCGTGACCTCCATCAGTCGCTAGGCCGAATCAACAGATAAAGAGAGGCCAAAAGTGGCACCTCCAAACAAAGGCAGCATTTTATGAGCAAAATCCAAAGTAGATGACATGGCCACTTTCACATTTAGCGAGAGACAATTTCAGAAAAAAAGGCCCTCTGCTTGTGCCCTTGTGATGCTTGCATTGTTTGATGGCTCATCTGAAGTCCAAAGCAGGGGGAAAAAAAAGAATAACAAAAAAACTTAAATGACTGAAGTAGAAACTGCTTTTTGTTCTATTATCCTTCTGCTGGTGATTAAGGTCTATAGGGAGATAATTACGCTTTAGTCTGGAGTTAATGAAACGAAAACTTCTCTTTGCTGGTGAAAAGGAAGGGCAGATCTTTTGTACTAGTATCTGCAGACATCTCCCACCCTTGACAAGGCTCAGAGAGAATTGGTTTCGTTTTAAGGTTGAAGCCCTCCCCCCCTTGGCTGTCAGTCTGTGGCTGATATGAGAGATCTCTGAATGAAGCCAGGGTGTCAATGAGGTCTGTCTCCGCCGCACTGTTGCATCTGCCTGTCTCTGAGCGTTAGGCACACCGAAAAACATCAAATGAAAACATCACAACAGGTCATCTGGGACGTGTGCCGAAACAGAGGGAGAAAAATACAGGATCTTGTACTGTTCTTACACCACATCGCTCCCAGATCTCTACAAGCCACCCAGCGAACGCACATATGCTCGCCATCCACAAAGTACCCCTCATCCTCAAATATTATAGGCATTCTGATTTGAAATCACCACATAGCAACACTGCAGCCATGTGTATCTCCCGACGTCAAATGTCCACGCTAACGGACGGACGGACGCCCTTTTCACACACACGGAGGTGTTGACCATGCCATTGTCTGGCATGCCGAAGCCTGCCACTGCACAAGTGGCGGCCAGAGAGCACACATTAAGCTGTCCTTGTGGAAGTTCACATCTGGTGTGCGAAGCTGCGTGTGTGACTATGGGGGCAGCTCCCGCTCTCCCACCTCACCCCTCCTCTGCCCACACCTCCCTCCGTCCCTGCCCCTCCAACAGCACTCTCACATTTCATCATCTGTTCTCCAGCGCCAGGGTGCTTCGGCACAAGTCGGCCGCTCTGGATCCATCTGTTGTTATTATTTTCCACTGATAATTGGCCCGAACAATGGAATGCCTGTGTCCCCCCTCGCCTTTGAAACATTACACCCTGTTTATTTTCCAGAGCTCTCATTTCTGCTCTATGTTCTCTACCCCAGCCCCCACCGCCCCCCATCTCTCGCATTCTCTCACCCCTCACTTTCTGCCTCATTCCCCATTTACAGCCTTTCTCGCCCCCACCCTCAGCACCTCGCTCCCTCCCCTGATCTGTATGAGAGGGTTTCACATGAAAATGACATCTTTGACTGGCCACATCAGTATGTGTCACTCAGCATCTGACGCCAGTCTCCAGATTTTCTACAGGGGCTCAGTTCTCATCCTCCCTTCCCTCCATTTTTTTCTTTTTTTTTTCCCGCACCGTGACAGCCCGGCAGTTTTCTTCAGGAGTTTACCGCAACAGTAGGCACGTCTACATTCCAATCCTAAAAGCAAGAAGGGGCTCGGACAAATAGAGTGAATAGTTGGACCTTGACCCTAAACGTTTTTCAGTATTTTCGAAGCCTAATTTGAATCTCCCCTCATTTCCACTAGAGAGGGAAATGTAAAAATTAAAGGATCACAAGGTGTGTCCTTGTAATCTTGTACATGTTCAATGAGTACACCCACCCAAAAAAATGACCCAGATAAATTAATTACATTTGATATTTGATATTTCAATTTTCAATTAGAGTACCACACTGTAATTAAGCACATCCAAGTCTAACCCACTGGTCAGGTGGGGAATGAACGCAGCTGTCTGACAAGGTGTATGTCAGATTTTGTTTGACTTTCTTAGAATTATCCATATGATCACCTGCTCCCTGCTTTAAGGTCATATTTGAGTTTTCAGTGATTAGTTCACGTTTTCCTCTTCCCTTTGTTGTGCCTCGCGAGACCGTGTTGATGTTCATTTGTTCTGCCTGTTCCTGTCTAATTAAAGGAGGCCAAGACAGGTAGGGCTCTCAGCAGGCATCTGGTCCGTGCAAGTTCTTCATTTGCTGAGTGTTTGTGTTTATGCAAAGGGGGCCTCTTCCTGCATATTTAATCTGGAGCAAGGCACCGGCTTTTGTTGTGTTTAGACCACATACCTCCAGTCCCTCTCAGCGTGGCAGCCCGAGCTACAGTGCTCTCTCGCTCTCTCGCTCTCTCTCTCTGTCTTTCCCTCTCTCACTTGATGACCCTCTCTCTCCCTCTTCCCCCCATACACAAACACACACACACACGCACACGCACACACACACACAGGCACGCACTACCCAATACTTCAACCACTCCATACCTTGTACTTTCACTGCCAGCTTTCCCTCTTCTTAACAAGTGGACTTCACTCACTCCTTGGAGGGGATCTGCATTTATCTAGTTTTTCAGTTTGTCAGTTTACATGGGTAAGTCTGTCAAGATTTCATTACATTTCCCCCCCTCTTTCTCACTCTTCCTCCTCCTCTCTTGCCTTTTAAGAGACATTATTGGATGTCTTTGTGCATGTGCCTTTGAGTGTATTTGTAGGTGTGTTCTGCAAGTGCACAGAATGTGGTTGATGGTGGCTCTTCTTCTTTTTTTTTTTCTTTTTTTTTTTTGACTTAGCAGAGTAGGCGTCTCCACTAGATGTCTATCATTAAGATAAGGTAGATGGTTGTGTGATATTGATTCATTTGAATAATGGATGCCAAAAGGTCAACTTACTGAAATAAACTTTGCACCTCTAGGCAACATTTGTATTTCTCCCAACATTTTTGATTCAGAGCTAAAATGATGTTGTGCCATTGTAGTTTGGTTATAAGTGAAGCATTCAAAGCCTTGTTTACTCAAACTATTTGGGTGTTTAGAAGAAAAAGAATTATAAAACAAAGTCCCATGACTTCAGTGTGTGTATCTAGACATACACAACAATTAACCTTTAATTCCTGTTTTGAATGTAAAAAGAAGTTTTCTTTTTTTTTGTTGTTGTTGTCAAATCAAATTTTCCAGAACAAAACTTTTGATTGTACTGGATCTCTTGCTTCCCTGTCTGGATTTAAGGGAGGCACATGAACAGGAGACTGGGGTGTAGCAGCAGTGCAGATTGTGTACAAAATGTTCTTTTTTGAGTGTAGGTTGTATGTGATCATAAACGGCCACCCCCCCAACTCTCTTCAAATTATCTGAGAGTGTGCTGGTTCCTATCCTCACTCATCCCCTCTGCTCTCCCTTTGTCTTTGTCCAGGGAAATGGAATCTGCAGCTTATTGATATTAATAGCGCACAGGATCTGTGGTTGGAGGAGAGCAGGGTCCTGGGCGAGAGTAGGAACCTGATCCGACCGGCTAGAATTGACAGTCCGTCTACTTGACAGTGTGGAAATGACGTTGACATTTTTTTTTTAGAGTTTTATGAACTCAATGTCTATAAAACATGGGATTACATGAATTTGTGTCCTGGGTAGAGCTAGTTTGCTGCTATGTGTCTGAAACTTAGCATTTCAAAAAGCATGTGTGCTGTAGTTTTATGATCACTTGTTGGATTATGAACAACCAAAATACATTTTCACAGTCACATGCCACATTTTCACAGGTGTATCTATAAATTTCATGAGTGGTTCTCAAACAGTTGTACAGTTGAACATCATCGGGGCTTGAAGTGCCCCCTGGTGGTCTACCTTTGGACAATTAAAGGATTTTGGAAACTGTGAAATTTTGTTTTCGTCAACGACAAACAATTTTTGGTCATAACTGATGGGGCTTAGCTTTTCCAGCCAGTTTTGGTCCACATCAACACGTAAGCTTTTCTTTCTTAAACCTTGTTGTTTTCTCCTGAACTGTGTCCTAAATATTGTGGTTTTTGGGTTAAAAAGTTTTTCTATTGGAATTTCCAGCAGCATGAACAGCGTGTGTGGCTCATGGGAGTCTTTGTATTCAATGATCTCATTTAAATAGTGTAAAGAAATGCGTGGCGTGTTTGTTTTGGGTTAGGAGTGAAATTCCACTTCCTTGGTATTAAGGCAGTGAAGCTCTCTGTGTGTGCTCTGTGTACTTTGTTCTTAGCTCAGCAAAACGTGAGGGCAGGTCCAAAGAATCAGGGGATCAGACAGACTGACATTCACCAGACTGCACTTTTGCCTTTTAAGCTTAGAAAAAAAAGGTTCTGTAAAAAAGAAACAGTGTAAGAGCTGTTTGGAGTGAAGTTGTGTTTAATTGGGGGGTTTGGAATCTGTTTGCGTGTCAGAAACTGCAGTTGTTTACTGTCTGTGTGGGTGAAACAATATTATGCCATGTTCCTGCCAATTGCATCAAAAAGAGGAAAACAAGTGCTTTTTTTTTTGCATGTTCAAATGCTGAGTTTTAGTCGTTGGGTTTCCTTTCTCCCCCTTTTTCACGGGACGATTTAGTGTTTTTGTCTGATTCAGTCTCTCTCCATTAAAGTGCAGGAGAAAGAGACCGAAAATAATGTGCAGTCAGCCCTTTCAAGAGATCACATGTACAGTTAGCAGCTGCTTTTGTTGAGGAATGACTCATGCTGTAGTTTTTCCTGTGTTTCTGAGCACTGACAGTGACTTGGAAAATCTCTTGCCACACCCTCAAAACAAACAACAGTGACCAAGTACACAGATATCACCGCCTCAACATAACACAGCAACTCTCCTACGCCCTCTTCTTATTTACGTAATGCTTTTAAATGGTGTTCATCGTCAAACCACCTGACATGTTGATCTTGTGTCACTGTCATTTCTGTTTGATTTAAAAGCTGGATGGTGTTCATGATAAACGGAGGCTACAGACTTATTCCAAAGCTGATACTAAATGATTGAAACATCTCAGATAAGCTGTTAAGAACCATGCCACAGCTCCTTGCAGTCACCTATTGACAATCATTGAAATGTGCGTTAATTCATATGGAAATTATGTATGAAAGTTCATTAAAAGCTTCAGCAGAAGTAGCCACAGATACAGTATTAAACACACTTCGAGTAATTAATGGAATAACTTTACTTAGCGGTAAATATTCATAGGCTCGCCCTGTGTGGATTTTTTTTTTTTGCGTGAGGTGAAGAGAGACGAGAGCCTGTCCATTAGAGGAGCTGAAGAGCCATCCTGAGTGAATGCGCCATCCAGAGTGAATACAAGCCTTTTGTTGGGATTGGGTGCATTTCAGTAGATGGATTTTAATTCATATTTTCAGTTTGCAATCTTATAACAATGCTGGAGCCACTGATAACATACCTGGGAGTAGATCATATATTGTGTAGCCACGACCTCCTCAAAAATAGGGAAGTCCACTCCACAGGCTTGCAGACAGAATAAAATGAGTCTTTGTTCCCATTCAGATATGACCACAGTCGGGCATTATCCTCGCAAAAAAAACATTCTTTTTGCTCATAGCTGCCGAAATATGTGGTGTTTGCAAGTTTCGCTACAACTGCAACTAAGCCAAAGCTGTTTGCCTCTGAAATAGAAACATATTTAGATCATCTGAAGGTATCAGGCTAATGGCTGTGTTACTCTACTTCTCCCTAATGCGCAGAGGTGCTGTTGTGACTGCTGCGATCTACCACTTAGCCAAAAACAGCAACAGGCTTTGTTGTCCACTTTCCTCCACGATGTTAAACACAGCACACCTCCTATGTGCTATAACATCTCCAATTCAACTTTGTAAAATTCCGCACCTTTTCTTTTGTCTGTAGAAACAGTGTCATTTTAACTCCCCTACTCAGATGAGGCCTCTTCCTGAGCATTCACATAACCCACCCAGGTGGGTAATTATCTGAACCAGGAGTCGCTCTATTCTCTAAAATCTAAATGTGGGAGTGTGTGATGGGTTCCGTTTTCCCAAACGGGGGGAAGCAGCATGTGCTTGTTTATCCTCATCCTATGTTCTCTGCTCCCCCACTGTTCGAAATGGAAATATTACAGCCTTGTGCTGTTTGAAATTGAGACAATTATCTATTTAGATAGTACAAGATAGGCATTATATTACAAGGAGAAAATGCATACAGCCGCTGTCTGGATCTTGTTGTTGCCTTTTCTCCAATACAGATTTTCCATCATTAAAATGATGGACCATTTATCTAAATGGATGTTGTGCATTGGGTAAACTCATTTAGCTCCCAGTGCTCTTTCAGGTGATGGGAATTAATGATGTTTAGTAGTTTGAAACTGGAAATATCTGTCATTTGTCACCACTCGCTATTGATTTACGATGTCATTGATGATATGTTAATTGAAGTGTAATGAATCACAATAATAGGCTAGTTGTGTGGGAATGACTCATTTTCACCAATTGTCCAGCCCCTCTCTCTCTCTGTCGAGTTCAGGCCAAGTTGAAGGCTGACTCGTGTTTTCAACGAGGACATTTAACAAGTAATTAATGGAGAAACCTGGCGAGTTAGCCTGTTGTCATTTTATCTATGCACAGTCTCGCTTTAGATAAACACTTAAAACTGACACCCACGTCTGGCCACAGTTTTGACTGCCAAATGTAAACGGCACCAAAGAACGGTGACAGAGTGGATAGATTTTTTTTTTTTTGTCAGTATTTGGATATGCTTTGATGCTTTTATTCAAATGCACCTAAGATATTGCCACACAGCCACCTCCGTTTACCATAAAAATAAGATTTTGTTTCTTTACTTCTTCCTTTTCACCCTCCTTTTTCTTGGGTTGAGTGCGTGGAAAGGAACGCTGTGCACATGCCGATCAAGTGAAGGTCTGGGTTGTTGAGTCAGGTTCAACCAGGTGTGTTCTCCACAGGATAAAGCAATAAAGGCATCCTCTCTTGACAATAAAAAAAGTTTTTGTCTTGCAAATAAAGCCTCCTCTAACATCACATAGACCCATTGTTCAATTCCTTTTATCATCAGTGGGTGCAGTTGTAGTTAACAGACACGTGGGAATGCAAAGATGTGTCTGTTGGTGACAACAGAGGTCTGTGGTTGGATAAACGAGAGGTGACTTCCGTCCTGTTCTGAGTCACGATGGCGGCCGCGCCACTATAGGTACACAGAGCGATTCAAATCCGTAACCACAAGGGAGAGCAAGCCAAGGAGGAATACTGAGGACAGATTTTTTTTAGGAATTACATCTCTGAACACAAATGGCAGTGTTTTTACATCATTTGTAATCAATAACTACAGGAAGAGTGGGCGAGTTGGGGTCAGCACCGCTGATCCGTATTGATGTTAACCGTTTCTTCCTGTAAACAATTCTGAGGCTGCTAATGCACGGGGCTTTAATTCACAACAGTAATTATTTCCCTACCACAACTAATTCTCTCCGTTGTGTTTGCAGGGGCGAAGAGGCTGCAGAAACTCCGCTGGAACCGAAGATTGCTTTAAATAAGCAAGTCCACGTAGAAGGTAAACATGCAATCATTCACCAGGCTCTAGTCAACACGCTAGCAGGAACGTCGTATTGAATTGGCTTAATAATTAACCAAATGCAGTGTGGCCTCCCTGTTTGTATACCGCGTTTTGAATGAGTCGGGGTAAGACGTTGGGGACTCAACAGGTGCACTGTGTGTTATTTGCAAGGCTGCACGCATTAGAGGAGCATGGTGAGTAATCATGGGACATTTTAGTTGGGGGGTTCCGCATTGTAGACATGTCTGAGATGTTCTAGAGTAGATCGTTTTGTCCTTTGAGGATTTGAGACGGCCTTTTCTGTTTGGTCGTTATCCGTTGACAAATGCCGAAATGTGGCAGTGCCAAGTAAACCAACTCAGGCAGGGAAGATTTACTAGTTTCTCTTTCGTTATCGGGAGCTGCTCCGCTACGCGGGTCTCAGTGCTCCTTGCTTGTGCTCCTTGGAGCTCCCTCCTTCCCCGCTCATTATCTGACAAACTTTAGGGTGCCCAGAATGTGAAACTCTGGGGGAGAGATTTGGGTGCGGAAGGCTGGGGGGTGGTGGTGGTGGTCAGTGAGGTTGTCTTGTAGAGGATGGAAGGTGTAAACACTTCAGGAGCTCAGGGCTTCAGAGGGGGAGCGTGTCTGTTTTCTGTCCCGCACAGCTTCAGCTTCAGCCTCCCTCTCTTTCTCTCTATCTCTGCTTTTCCTTCATCACTTGCGCTGCTGGGAAGCGGGATAAAGTGTGCGCTTTGTAATCGGGTGTATCTGTTTGCGGTTATTGAATGCAAACAGCAGAGAGGGTGTATCTGGATTTCAGTTGGAGTTTGTTTTTACCCATCAAACCAAGTGACGATGCTCTTTGTTAATCATATAACAATGCAACCGCCAACTTATCCACCGGGGATGTTTCAGCAGTGGACGTACAGTTGAGAGAAACATAGGCTTTTATTGGTATCCATTCAAATCTTTTCTCAACTTAATCCAACTATTTTGTTTACTTTTACTGATGATGAGTTGACCGTTTAATATCGTGTTCTGTTTGATGCCTGTTTGGACGATTCTCCCCAACAATGTGCGTTAAATTTAACTTTGAATAACTTTTGATGCTGAAACTCTCAACTTCAGTCCCACAGGGAGGCAGACAGACGAGAAGTGTATCGTTGAGCAACTTTACAGGAAATAGTTTATCAAACAACTGTGTAGTGGCCAATCGACTCAGTCCAGAGCTTAGTATGTTTTCATATTTCGGATCGCGAGTGAAACTGCAGCATACAAAGAAAGCAAAATGCAGCTGTTGTCATTAGCAATGGTTGTACGGTTTCAACAAGATCAGTTGTGTTCTTGCAGATTGTGAGAGGAAGCTCTCATCACCACAGCATGTTAAACAGCCTATATGCTCTCATTTAATCAGGGTCTGCACCTCCAAATATGTAAAACAAGAGTGGGAGAAGTGAAAAGGGGGAAGGGTGGAATGGTGTTGCTGTTTATCTGAAATGCATTCTCTACAACAGTCGTGTCCACTCCATTGGGCCTCACAGCTGGCTGCTCCAGATGCAAGATCAGGCACGGGGAAGGCTGGGAAATACACATAGATGGAGCAAAATCAGCCTTATTATTGACACCACTTAACAGTTATTTTGATCGGATCACGATCACAGAAATCCCCGAATTAGCCCCAGGGATTATTGTGCCTTGGCGTTTAAAGCACTCCTGAAGTGCAATGGAATCTAACGCTGATGAGGTCTGGCCTTAGTATTGCATGTCAAGATGTGTTGGCTTTTTAAGGATGTTTACAAAGTGCGCTGGTGTTTTACGCTGGATGCACCCTCTTCTCCCATTACTTTGTATTTGTGTAAGAATTACAGATTACAGAAGTCAGACGAAGGTTCTGATTCCACTTCCATGGCTCTGTGTAAAATTGGATCCATTACGTTCAGATGGTACGAGGCTGCCTTTGATGCGTGTCGCGTGTAGGCTCGTTTGATTTTTTTTCTCCCCCAATTTATACTGAACTGATGACATCTGACTTAACAGTGATGCGTGTCAGCCTAAAAGCAGCTCCTCGTGCCCAAAATGTGTTTCTGTTTTTAGGCCTTCAAAATTCGTCTTAAGTCGGACTTGGTTTGAATTTCGCGAATCTGCTGTACACTTATTTTCACAGGAAGACAGTTGTGTGTTTTTTTTTTTGTAAAAGAGAATGCTTTCAAAATCAAAGAAATAGTTTTCGGTTTAGCTGTTGTGGTTGGTTTGTTGAGTTGTGTCTTTATGGAAGTATCAGAATAAACACGCGGGTGTAGGAGTTTGCCCCAGTGAAAGGTCCTCTGCAGATTTATGCAGGGATGAAAATAGGGCCTCTGTAATAGTTCCCCTGACTGCATTTACTGCTTACTTTAAAAAAGTAATTTCTTTATATCAGCATCAAGCTGAAAATTGCCATGCATTAGTATTAGACTTGGTAAGCTTCTCATTCTGTGGCATTTACAGCCGGCTGTGTTTCCATGCATTTATAACACTTTGATTCTTAAGAGCTCCTTTAATCGCTTTTGCCGAGCTCGGAACATAATAAACAACTGGCTGTAGCGAAAGTGCCACACGGGGGAGATTGCTAGCACGGAAGTTAAACGCTCCTGTCACTCGCAGTTTTGTTGCTGTGTTTTTCATGCGCTGTAAGTACCGTAATCGACTCACCCAGCTCGACTGCTGTAGTTAAAAACAGTGGCAGGCAGAATAGATGCAATGCAGCGTGAAAATGAAATATTATCGGCCGGACGGAGACGTCACGACGGGGATGGAGGCAGAAACACAGTGGCGGCGAGGCTCAGCCTTTTCCTGTTGATTGAGATCACAGGATGTGCCGGGGCCTTCTAAACACTCTCACCTGGCTGCTGTCTGTTTTCTCTATCAGATGCTCTGCTCCCATGGTGGTATCAGCTGTTATCAGAATGGGCTCTGGCAGATTGCCGGCCTCTTTATTGCCTGACTAAACAGGTTGCACAGGTAAAATGTCTGCTTTATGCTGAATACGCTGTCAGCCAAGAGAGCAACATTCTTATTTCCTTTTGGATCCCTGACAGCTTTCATGTGAATTACCTTCTATTGTGAAGCAGATGGAATTGTCACAGTTGTCTTTTCTTGGATATGTTTTTGTGAGAGAATGCGTTCGGCAGGTTTCAATCTATTTTTCTATCAGCATCAAACACACATAGCTTTATTTATTTTTTATTTTTCGGTGTGAAACATATTGATAGATGTGTAAACTATGGTCCACCGTGGAGGGCGAGGAGCTTTGACAATGCTGGCCCCGATACCAGGTGCAGATGCTTAATGTGACACGTCTTTGTACGAGATTGACTGAGGCGACACAACTAAGCAAGCCCTCGCTGTAGATGACATGTCTTAAAAAGAATATTAAAAGAAAAATCACAGAAGGGATAGGGAGTGTGCAGTATTTGTGGGACCATGGATATGTTGTGGTCTGATCTCTGTGCCTCTGATACAAGCAAGGTGAAATAGTATAAAGAATATATTGTTAGATTTTTTCGTTCAATTCATTTGTTGTCTACTGACTTGGGTCACAAATAGAGATTTTTTGCTGTGTTTGAAGCACAGCAATAACATTAGTAATGGAAAAAGTACTAATTATTCTTTCAGTTTTAGATTTATGTTTCAGTAACAGATTTTAGAGTTGACATGTCTGTGTTTTGTTAATGACATGTAAATGTGATGCATTTTCGTGAGCGGTTCACTTTGTGCTTCGTGCAGGATTGTTGACTATGTAAGGAAACAGTGAGAAAAACTCCCCACCACAAGCTGTAGTTCTCATTTCGGTGTGTTTGGTCGCCTCCACGTCATATCATGGTAAATATCACTTTGGCAGTTTCTTGCTCTCTCCATTTTATTTTGGAAAACAAATTCCTTTTAGGGATAAAGCACCTGGCGGAGCTACTTAATGGAACGACTTCAGCCCTTACGCAAATAAACAGCTTGCATTTTTGCTGTGAGATTAAGAATGGGGCTGAGATTGCTGCAGAAAGAGCCGGAGCGTGGAGAGTATAACCAAACACAAAAAGTCAACATGTGGAGAGCTCACAATTGCAGTGTTGTGTTGGGGTCTGACTCTTGAACTGTTTGTGTCGGTGCTTCCATGTCAAACATGTAAAGAGATGAATGCAGCATGGACAAAATGGAGCAAACTACTATTTTATTTTGATGCTTTATTAATTAACTCCTCTTAATTTTTCAATAGACGCCCAATGTCTTGCTCAGAAACACAACAAAATTGATCTAGTGGGAGCCTGGAAGTAGACCAGTAACCCGCTGTGATTAGACAGCCCTGCCTGTTGAGCCATGCCTCCCTGGAGAGTGACGGTATTTGTTCTCATGATCGCACCAAATGGTACTGCGCTTAAAGGAATCTTACATTTCAATGTTTGGAAATACTTAAATACAATTTAATATGACATGTGTAGAGTGCTCACCGTCACAAGACCATAGATTGATTTGTTCAGGCATGTCCATGCCTGAGCATGCTGTGGTGATTAGAACTGCAGACTGTTTCATCCATACTTTGAGACAGCACCTATCCTGAATTCGGAATTTCAGGGAAAGAAAGCAACCAGTGGAATGCCGAAACAGTGAACAGATCGATTCATTCGAGCGTTTTGTCAATATTGGCACTCGATGCTCTCCAAATTTTTGTAATTTCCACATTTTGCCGAGGCAAAGCTCCATAAGTACTAAAACAGCCCGACGCCTTTTAATTCAACCTGAAAAAGATAATGAGTCAACCGAAGCCAAAGAAAAGACAGGAGAGGCAGTGAAACAGAAAGCAGAACACGAGTTACATTGCTTTGAAATAGCTTAACATGCCTTTAACATTACTGACAAATGGAGCTTTCCAGACCAGACATATCAAATAGTATTTCAGTTATTCCACTCAACCACAAGTTCACCAAACCGCTTTGATTCGCGTCATACATCATTACCAATTAGGTTTCCCCTTGTTCGATTGTGGTATTGTCAAATAAATTACAATGTTAAAATATTTAAAATGCCGAATGAGAATCAGACACTCAAAAGATGCACTTGAAGCGGAACCGTTCTCTCTCAGAAAGGCAGAGAAGTGGAGGGATATTTGTACTGAAATGCGGTTTATTTAATGCACTCCAATGAGAAAGGCAGAGGCATTTCTTAAGCAGCTATTTATTTACGGGGTATTTTTTGCGCAGGGTTTCAGCCTTGGCTCCTGCGTTGTTTTCATAAACAAAATCTCTGTGGCCGTCTTGAAAAAACCCAGGGCAGCTCAGCGCACTGAAAACAGGAATGACAAACACCATTAGCTGAAAAATTTCCATCTCATTGCAACTATGTTATTGTTTACTTTACCATACACGTCCTAATATGGTTACCTCCCTGTTAAACCGGGCCGGAGCAGAGCCGAGGGGCCCTCGCAGGGAGATGCTTTCAGCTGCCACTTAGACAATAAGAAACAAATGTCACAGCTCGGCAGAATGGCCCAGCTTTCACAGCCTTACAGTACTTGGCCTTCCAGGCTGCTTGGCTCTGGCCCCCGTGTGATATTTATCCACTCTGCACTGTTAGATGCCCTCACAATGCCCCCCCCCTCACCCCACACACACACACACACACACACACTCCTGTCCTCTCTCCTGGTCCTCTGCCCCCCCCCTCTTCTTGTCTTTCTGTGTCTTTATTTGTCCGTATCTCCCCATCGATCTCTGTCCCGTCCCGGTGTTGGCCGTGTGCAGGCTGACTGATGGGTCTCTGTTTGCTGTGTTAAGTTATTTATCAGGGGGCGGGGTGGTGTGTTTGGAGTGGCTGTTGTCCTCTTCTCTGTGGCTGAGCAAAGGCCAGTTCAGCTGCAGGTCACGCCCTGGCCCGATGCCGACGCTGCGTTTGAACTGGAAACATGTTGGCGACGCTTCAAGACCCTTTATGATACTTGGATGAAATCATCTCACCACACAGTCAGAGCCCTGGAATACAGGGCTGCATAAATATGGCACTCTGTACCCCGTGCCAGGGCCCGAGACTAGAGAATCAGCAAGGCAGTTCTCCTCAACTGCAGACTTCTGCAGTTGTTTAGTTTGTTTGCCTTTGTTCGTTTGTTTTTGTGACATTTTTTGATGTCTTTCAGATTTTTTTGTAATTGCTGTGCTATTCTTGCAGAACAAAAACACATTTGTACCTACCAGCACCTATATTTAGGTCCAAGTGCTGAGGAGTTTCTCAAGATAATGAAGTCCTATAAATGGCAGTTTTGCTTATGCCTGTTTGGCTCCAACGACTGGTGTGAAAATCCGCTCCTCAATCTGTAATGTTCTGGAAGTTTCAACACATTGCAGGAGGTGATGAAATTATCTAACACAAATGTCACCAAAACAAGAGAACCTGACATTTTGTCAAATCGCCACGTTGTGTGGAGATTTGATTTGTTGGCATTATGCGTGGAGGTGGCCGGCAGAGGCTACAGTAAGTGTCAGCTTAGACGGCTTCATTGCTAGTTACTTTGGCGGTCACTGGAAATCAGGGTCTTACGGATGCATGGACTTTCTTTTCCCCTGTTGATGGAGGATGATGGCAGCCTCACTTCAATCCTAAAATCCTCACGTTTATGATATTTGCAGAGTATTATCGGTGCCTGTGGATGAATGGGAGGGCAGACTATGAGGAATGTAGAAGGTCAGGCTCAGTGATTTACACAGGACAGAACCCGAGAATCCTTGGGAAAATACTTGGGTTGGGATCAAACACATGTCATGTGATATGTTCTTAACATTGACCTTTACGTTCATGCATTTTGGCTCTCCTCTGCAGAAAAGGAAGCAGCATTTGCTTTTAACAAATAAGTGTTTACAAAATGCAGAGGCAGAAGAAAACACATGAAAGTGATTTTTGAGTAAATCATCATAATGTCACGTTGTTGTGCTCTGGAATTTTCAAATGTCTGCACTAATCCCAGTATAGTAAATCCACACAAAATGGATGGTCCCAGAAACCCTTATCATTATAATTCTCTGTATTGTAAGTATCACTTTCCCAAAATTGAAATTGACTTTCTCATATCATTTGAGTCGTATATGTCATTTATGAACCCTTTTTGTGTGGTTGTGCGTGAGCTCAGAATATTGTTTGAGAGAACAACACAGGCAATTCTCATTTTGGAGTTTCAATTTGCTGCGGCGTAAACAACAATCATCGGAGTTGTATGTAGGTGATAAATCGTTTTTGTTGCTTCTACATCTGCAGGGGAAAACCATACAGCCGTTGATGAATTTTGCAAATGGCTTGTTTATTGATGTCACATTCAGTCTCTGAAACTAACGCCTGGCCTTCTGGTAAACATATTTACAGCCAAATACATGTCAACACTGTTAATCTATATGGGTACAGTGAGTACAATGCTGGCACATTTTCCTTTTTGTGTTAAGTTTTTTTTTTCCCTTGACCTTTTCCACTTGCAAAGATTCTGTGATGTTGTGTGCTTCTACAGTATGTGCCCCATTCTGGAGGCACTTGAAAGTAACATGCACAGCAACAGAAGGCAGAAATTTACTCCCAAAGTATAATGATGTGCACACTCACAATCTAAACTTGTGAGAGGAGAGACACATATCAAGGCAATGCAGGACTACTGGGGGCATTAAATATGAATTAATGGAATGTTGCTCAAGCACATCTTTGGGTGTAGTGTAGTGTTGAAAAATAAAATTTATGTTGCCGGCTACTACCCGTGAAGGTGCATTTGGACTTAGTATCCTTTAATTAGAAGTGAGATATTAGCATTTCATAGGACTTAATGCTTGGTGAGGGGATCGGCCGGCCAGCGTGCCTTCATTAGCCAGCTTCTCTGCGTAATGAGTGCCGTCATTAGCTGATGGAGTGGATTTGCCCTCGCTCTACCTTGAAAGGCACATCTTTTACGTAGTTGCAAGGCATCAGGTCTTTAAAATGGATTTCTTAATGAATAATATAAGGTGCCACTTCTTAAAATTTTGACATTTCTGCTGGGGATAATGCAAACCACTAGCTGGAGCATCTTTTTTCCCTGTTTGACGATGAAGCAACAGAGTTTGTGACACTGTTGCTTACCGAGTTGAAATGAAGGAAAACAAAGGTTAGTGTGTATCGTAGCAGCAAAAATGTTGCATTTAGTGAAGCAATAATTACACGGAAGCTTCTGAAGTACGTAGCCATTTTGCTGTACTGGAAATAAAAAAAATATGTCAGAAAGTAAAAGTGCTGATTCAAATTGGCAACATTACAAGCAGAATGACCTTTGCCCATCTACGTGCGTGTGTGCGCGCGTGTGTTTGTGTGTGTGCGCGCGCTTGTGTGTGCGTGTGCGTGCCTGCCTCTTGCTGTTCCAGTTGTGGCTGAATGATAATACAGACTTCTGTTTATCATAGTGCAGCTATCAGTTGAACTGGTGTGTAAATATGTGCATGTACAGGAGTGTGTGTGTATATGAAAGACAGTTGCAATGGTGCTGTTTTTGTGTGATATGAATGTCTCCCTAAGCCCCTAAGCCTTCAGCAACAGCTCCATTCTCGGTGGTTACCATTTTATTGATGAGCTCCTGAAATGGCAAGCGTGTGAAATCGAAATCTCTGATCTGCTGCAGTTTAGGAAATAAAACGTCAGTGTGTGGATGCGTGTGTATGTGTGTGTGTGTGTATGTATGTCAGAGGAGCCTGCCAGGTAGCCCTCAACCCCACTTATGCACCATGAGCTCCACACTTTATCCACGCATGTGCTCAGACACGTCATCTGGGACGGATGCTTTGCGCCTCCTGTAAAACACATATTTGTTTAGGATGTTCTCACTCAGAGTCTACATGGTGATTGCAGATGTTCATTAACAAAATTGGGTATTTGTTTTAAACTTTAACCAATCACTTTGATATGCTAATTACAGTGTAATTTAATTTGAGCCCTGTAATGATGATGCTGTTATTATGGACATAAATGATGCAGTTAAGCTGAGAGTAATCTCATTTGCATACTGTACATGCCAGTAAATTAAGCCGTTTCCTGCGTCGCTTCAGCTTTAATTTTCCACTCCTTTTCACACGGCATCCTTCAGCCCTTGCCTCTAATAGCAGGCCGACTTGTTTGATGTGGTGAGTTGCTTCCTCACACTAAATCTAGTCACAATATGTAATACATTAAGGATCTCATTATAAATCTAAGTGCTCCGTTAAGAAGTCAGGAATAATAAGCAGAGAGGCTTTTCATGCTCTTGTAGTGATGCACAAAAAAACACTTTGGCACCCAATCATAATCCTCACTATTCCTTAATCTATGTCTGATCTAGAGTGGAACTCATTAGGACTCATGCGTCCACCAAGGCTGGAGAAGACTTTGCAAAATTATTCTTTTCCTGGTAATATACCCAGTAGCAAGCACAGTTACACGATGAATGATAGTAGTATCATCGTTATTTACATTAATCCAGATATTTGAGCACTGAGTCATGGATAGAATCAGGACTAGATTCATACAGTATACTGAGCGTTGACAAAAGATTCTCAAATGTGATGCAATGTGTTTGGAGTGAGTAGTTTGGCTTTTGTTCTCCCCACAGACACTTTTTTATGTGTAAATAAAAGAGGCATATGTCTGGCAGAAGGACACAGCCGGCCCCAATAAAAGCTGCAGCGTCTTCATTAGAGAAGCAGCTTCGTGCGGTGTGTGATTGCCTGATGTTTGCTGTGAGAGGGTAAACATGTTTGTCATACAGAGGTATATTTGTACTGATCAAACGTGAGAGGTGCCACAGTGAATGCTAAGGACTTTTACTTACCAACAGCTCTGTGAACCAGCCGCCTTGCCCTGACTTGTCCTGCCACCACCAGCTTTCAGTCTGAGCTTTTTCCCCAACACAGGAGTGTTAGGAGGATGGTTTATGGACTTAAACACAGAGAACGCAATTGCCCTTCACTGACAATGTGGCTCCATTTTGTACCATAAAGAATATTATTTTTCTGCGAGCCAATTTTCTCTGTTACTCTCTAATTGGCTACATAAATCTCAGCCACTGAGGGTGAGAAATGTTGCAGTGTCACACAGTGTAATCTTCACCCTTATTTACCAATTCATTAAGATTCATTGATGCAGGATCGGTGAGAGGAAATGACAACATAAATCAGGCCTCCAACATAATGACCCTAATCAGTTGGGAATTGCAGAAAATGTCATGATGAACTATGTCCTTGTATTAGTGCCACTGTACATTGTCATTGTGCTGCTTTATGAGTGGGACGCATCCTTCTGACAAGGGCTGTATTTAACAAAAAAAGAGTTGTTAAAACCTGATGCCATTAAAATGCAGATATTCCTATAACATCTTTCGGTATTTAGTGCTCTGCTCTTACCCTCCTCTGTCACGATGGCCATCCGTTTTAACGCTCTGCATCCTATGGGTTGGATGTTTCAGCTTTTACTGTAATAATTCGCTCCTTAGACATTGATGATCCTTGTTTAGCATCATGTCATACGCATGAATGTGGCAGGACAGGTTAAAAGAACCACCTCCTCGATAGAGTGCGTGTTAACTCAGTTAAGATTAAACAATTACAAGGGATGATGATGGAACAAAGCCACTGTCACATTTCCAAGCTAATATTTGTACTTCATGATTATCCCTGTAGAATCAACTGTAATACAAATGAAATGCTCACTAAATGCCCTTAAGAAATGTTTAACCCTTCAGGCTGAGACCTTGGTCGCAAGGAAGTCATTACAAATTTATTGACCGCAGTTGTTGTCTTACTTTAGAATAATTAGTTAAGACTCGGTACGAAGCACTGCGGTTTACCACATGTCTCTCAGCACTGGAAAACTTTTCCCAAAATGAGTTGGCTATAAGCTGTCAGCCCACAGAGGAGTCGTACACTCGGGTGAGTTGACACCACCCACAAGACAGTGGTTCTAATAATATTGTCCTCACTGTGCAATGGCACACAATATTAATTAGACCAGTTCGTTAAGGCTAACCTTGGTTTCCCCAGGAAAACGCATCTGACACATTTCTTCTCCCTAAGTTCACTTTCCTGTACCCAGGGGGGCAGCACTTACAGGACTTGTGGTAAAACTGATTAAAGACGAACACGACACTGTAGTGATGTTAAAACAATAAGCTATTTCGCAGATCCCACTGGACGCCAGTGGATCGAAGTTGTGCTTTTCCTCGGATGTGCGTGTTTGACAGGTCTAATTGGTAAGACGAGCCGGCGTGCTTCTACTTGCCACGCAACGGGCCTGTGGTCAGAGAAACCAGGCCCCCCTGTCTCCTGATATCTGTCCTCTCGCCGTAGTGCTAATGGGCACGGGCCACATGTGCGGGATATCGTCAAAGTCAAATGAAGGAGAGACCGAGAGTGAATGTGTGGCGAACCACTCCTAAAAGCGGCTCCACATCCCAGAATTACTATTCCATTCATGTACAACCAGATTTAAACTCATTAGACTTCTCTATTTACTTGGTCTCTATCGGCCCTTGTTGTGCTAAAAATACCATGGCCTGCCTTACTTTGGCACATTCCGTCATTGTCTGTGCACAGCAGGCCTTTACGCTGAGGTGTGTCTTATACGGCTCCGTGGCTCGGAGACAAACTGCTTAGTATATTTTCTGAAATTATGGATCTACTCAGTTTCTCCACTGGAGTCTCCCTGCTCCTGCCGTACTTACTCCTAATTTATCTGTGCTTGCAGTGTGATAACAGGCTGATATTCGTATGAATCATCACGCTCATCATCACTTGGATGTTAAGCCCTGCTCCTGTCGCGGTGGAGTAGTAAATAGGTTTGGATGTAGATTTCATGCTTGAGAATCCAGTTACAGCCTTCCCAACGTGTTATAAATATGTGTGGCACCGAAGCTCATGTTTTATCCTCGCCTAACATGGGGGAGCTGAAATGATTATGGAAGTTGCTTTTGGGAGGGAAGCAAAGACAGAAGACTAGCATTCTGGGAAGGAAAGCCTCATTGGTTGGCTTCAGCTCAGCAGATGGCAAGTTGTTGTATTTGTGAAATATTCATGCTCAAGGTGACGCGCAGCTTGAAAGTCTCAACACGAAATCCTCTGGCTTGTCTTCTGTAATCACTACTAGTTTTGGGACAATGAGTTGTTTGATGTAACATATGGAGGAGTTCATAATATTAGTCTTGAAGGCACACACAAACGATTGCTTTGGGAAGTAACTGGAGAGGCACGTCTTGTTAATTTAGTAATTGCGTTAATTAATTCAGCTGCGTCTTTGTTTATCAAAATCAAAATAATTCCTTTTTTTGTTCTCCCTGCATCTCCGTTGTGTCAGCGTTTGGAGCCCTCAGACATCCTTTGTTCTTTCCACGAACTCGGTTACTGAATAATTGAACGAGGTAAATGTTTAACATGTTTTTACAAGTTCCTCACTGCAGCGTTGTGAAGACCCTACTGTTTGTTGACTCTGCAGCAAATGTTGGTTGCACGGTTCAGAAGGATGAGTTTCCATAGGAGACCACCTGGTTGGCTGCCCACCCAAGCATCACCCATCTTGTTTGCATTCATGGTGGCTCGCTAGCAGCTGCAACACACCGGCTTAATGCATCTTCAAATGTCAGAAGAATGACTTCTTGTTTATCCGCGTCGCTATTTATTCTAGCCAAACCTGCATTTGCATCGACCTTGATTCCTAAAGCCTGGGCCCCGTTTCCCCCTCTCCCAGAACCTGTTTACACTAGGCCTGCCCTGAGTGTCACCTAGGAAATCGGCAGATCATTCCACCTGGTTAATATTAAATGGCTCCTGCAAGGAGCTATGTTTGTTCATAAACACAAACCCAGCTCTCCCTGTTTACTGTAGCCATGGCAGCAATCACTTATTAAACAAATAGCTGGTTTGTTTGTGAGTGTGAGCGCTCTGCTTATACCCGCTTACAAGGTCTGCTAAAAACTTTGAAAACGTCTCTTTGTCTAGAAGTGGCGGGGTGTAGGGGATGCGGGCTTTGTGATGGAGGTGGTCTTGTATTTGCAGGGAAGGGCGGGTGTATTCCTACCATATTGTCACAGTAGTCTGGAGATATGCTTTGCCTATCTGGGACTTGGTTGAAGTAGCTGACAAGATTACAGGGTTGTTTGGTCTGGTTGTGAAGTCTCCTTTGGCAGTGTGTCATCGCTGCTGTAGCCTCCTCTCAGCAAAGAAGGAACAAAGACATATAGTCAGGATGGCAGAAGAGTCCAGACATTTGAGAGTTGTGCTTGTGTTTTTTTTTCCACTAAATGGTTGCATCTAGCAAAGTTTTCTCGCAAATAAATGTGATTTACACCAATGTCAGGCTTGTTTTCCACTTGACGATTTCAAGATGTGCAAAGCTTTTTTGTTGTCAAAGATTAGGATGCTTGAGGATGTAAGATTCAGTTTATGTTTTCTTTGAGAAGTTTCCCTCGAAACAAGAGCCAAAATACAACAGAACATGAGAGAATCAGAAACCTTGAGAAGCATTGTGTTATTGCGCTGCTAATGTGTTGTCTAGTCTGGCATCCAAGCCGAACCTAAACACATCTAAAGTGAACCTCTCCCCATTGTCTCCTCCTTTGCGCGCCTTTATCTCCCACCCAAGAATGTTGTGCTTTTGTTGTGCGCTTGTGTAAACAGGGGCTGTGTGAGAACTTGGCAAATCGAAGCAGGTGGCCGTTGAGGCTTTACTGTCATGAGCATTAAAGAAAACAGAACATGGACAAGGGTCAAAGCACAGCTGCGCAGGACCAACCCTACCTTGAATCGGCTGCTGACTTGTTTGAGCTGCTGAATTCCAGGCAACCATGACAGGGGGACTGGCATTAGATTTCCACCGAGGGGAAAGAGGAGGCGAGGCAGGGCTGATGAGTGCTGGCTGCCGGCTGTTCTTAACCTTCAACCCGTATGGTCAGGTGGGAGACACATGTGACTCTTGTTTGTACTGTACTCTTCATATTTGAGACAGGGAAAATAAAACAAAGTGTAAACAAACAGAAACTCTGACCCTTTTTTATTATCCAGTGTTTGTTCCAAACACTTGTTTTGTTTTGCAAGCGGGTACCCCAAAGACTGACAGCAATTTAATGATGAACAGCACAGCCTAGTCCCTTAATTTTTTCCATCTTTATGCATTTCTGCTAATATCGCTTTT
Source organism: Carapus acus (assembly GCA_900312935.1). Classification (NCBI taxonomy): domain Eukaryota; kingdom Metazoa; phylum Chordata; class Actinopteri; order Ophidiiformes; family Carapidae; genus Carapus; species Carapus acus. The sequence goes on from OMPJ01016379.1 coordinate 37,763, forward strand.
CCCCCTTTCTCTCTAACCAACGGAATGCAAAACATGCCTCTACAAAAAGTTTTTTTCCCCCCACGA
>OMPJ01016379.1:38975-50365 GCA_900312935.1 Carapus acus
AGCAGGCCCTCGTAGGCCAGGCCCAAGCTGCTCAGACAGGCCCCTGAGTGTGGGGGCGTTGTGACACACAACTGAACCGGCACAGGCCACAGTGTCAGATGACTCACTCGGATATGCTTCTTGCAAGGAGGGCTTGTACAGGAGAGGAGATGTAAACTATGGTGCGCTTCAGGGTTGATGTTTTTGTTCTGGTGCTGTTTTTTTCACCTTCCTGATCATCCGATTCGCCTCTAATCATAACTGAACAGTGAGACGTCATCTAGTGAGCCATTTGTTTATTTGTTTCTATCACTGCATCTCGATCATTGTGTGACATACTTTGGAAATACGCTGATGCGTCAAATTGTCAGCCCCAATTTCATATGTTATCCCGAGTGTTTATCCCAGAGGACATCTGGGTATGTCGTTGAGATCCACTCCTCTGGAGACCCTTCACCCACGTTTAGAACATATTGACTCCCGTCGGCTCTCTTATTACACGCCTTAAATGCAACTGCTGGTACATAAATCTGCATTTAGTTCCGTTTTCACCTTCTTTCATGATGAGTCCCAGTGTTTTAAAGGCATTTATTCTGCATCATATAAATAATTAATCAGCCACGTTAATATGCTTCTGCCCGACTTGGTCAGCTTCATTAACCACCCTGGAATTGAGAGGCTGGACGCGTTTCACCAGCGATGCAGTTAGTGAGAAACGCACAATAGATGTAAATCATTTGGCTGATTTGTGGAATCTAGGCAGAGATACAGTGTCACTGGGTGATGGAGGAGGGTGATGAAAAAGTGGATGTTGCTCTTTCTGGCCTTTGTGTCCCTAAATGTTGAAGCGATTCCATAGGGGGAAAGCAAATTGCAATGCTTTTACATTTTATTCAGGTTTTTGCTCTTGAGCATTTGCAGAAATGCACTTTTGCAGTCACTATAATGTCCATGTATGTATTTCATCTTTTTAGGTTACACCATGTCCAGAAATTCTTCTCAACAACTGCAAGGGGTTTGTTTGTATTCAGACATATATTTTGGTGTTAATTGAGCACCCCTTAAGGATTTGACTGTTTTCACTTGGCCTCAAATAGATGTTTCTCATGGAGATCCTTTGGCAGGCCTCACACAGTTGCCCTGTTTCCCATTAAAAAGCCATTCTGCCGTGGTTCTTCTGGGAGCCTTGCAAGTAAATATATCCATTTCCATAGAAAGTGTTTTGTTTTGTAGGTCCAGTGTTTTCTTGGGCTCCGCTGCTCTCACTCGACTCAAACTCAGGTTAGGTTCCTCTGCGATGTGTGCTGGACTGCGACCCCTCCAGTCTCGTCCTGCGCGTAACCCATAATGTAAAACAAATTGAAGCTCAGTCCCTCCCTTTAGCTCGGTGTGGACTTGTCATCTGCAAAGGATCTGCTGCGGAAAAGCCAAAACAAAAGAGCAGTTCATTACTCTGTGGAACAGGAGGCTGTGGGAGCGTGTGCGTGTGTGTTTGCCTCATTGCATATGCTACAAGCAAACAAACAAGAGCCAGGGAAGCACAAAACCAATAGGGAAACCTGCAATAAAGTGAAATTGTGTGGGAAGGATATGACACATGTTTATAGTTTGGCCCTGAGTTGAAACGCGACCTCATTGCTGTGTGTTTTAACAGCTGTTTCACCCTCTCTCTCTCTCCTCCCTTGTTTTCTTCCTCGCTGTGTCTTCTCTCAGGTTTTTAAGTCATGATGCAAGAATCTGGGACGGAGGCGACAAGCAACGGACCAGCCAATCAAAATGGAGGAGCAAGCGTGGAGGGTGGACCCAGAGAGGCACGACCCAAGAGCAACACGCCGTCGTTGGAGGTGACTGCAGCAGACCTCATGCATCTCCAGCAACACCAGGTAGACCAGGTCCCTTTTCACACCTGTCTTCACTTTATTAAGCCATGTCAACAACCAGCCTACCCCCCCCACACTTAAAGTGCCACTTAATATTTAATCCTCCTCCAAAGTACATCTCGTTCATAAACACATTATTATTATTATTTATGTATATTGAGGCACACTTTCAATATTTAAAGAAGGGGAAGTGCTCTCTGTGTGATTTTGTTTGGTTTTAACATATTTATCATAGCATGTAGAATCTGCATTTTGATAAATTATTTATCCCGCTGGTCTGACATATTTTAAGCATGTAGGCGCTGCTGGATATTTTAGACAGTTCAGAAAATGTGACATCCAACGGGATGACAGCGTTTTCAACCAGCTCGTTGTAAACATGCCTCACACTCACAACTAATGCCACACTTTGCTGTTTTTCACCAATGAGCAGCCAGGATGCGCATTGCGTTATCGTCGGTGAAGCCCAAAACATTCTCGCCTCCACGGATTTGAGGCAAACAGACAAGCTTTTTCTGTTGGTGTCAGCTTTATGTGTGGCACACGACAGTGTGTTTAAGGAAACAACACTGAAAAGATCAGTGTGTCTTCTGTTATCTCGGCCTATCCGACAGAATGACTGGGGTTGTTGTCAGGAGCTGTTTGGTGATGATGCCCAGGCGCTCTGCTGTCACAGCACATCCATCAGTGTTTGTGCAGGGACAGCAACATGGGTGTTACATGGAACATGGAGGGTGAGGGCATTGTAATGTATAAAGCTCTGCAGTTATTCATAGCTACTGTATAATATTCCAAAAATAAAAGAACAGATTCTGTAGTCTTGAATGGGAAGATGCTCACAGTTGAAATGTGTAAAGGCAAACAAAGAGTGAAAAAAATTGGATTTAATGTAAAAAATCGAATTTGTTGCATACAAGGACATATGACCTGGAAGTTAACTTCACTAACATGCATGATTCTGACTCTTTCAACCCCTGATTTTTAATTATTTTCCACTTTCACCTTTAGTTAATTATGGAGAGTTAATCACCATTTTGTGATATGGAGCATGGCCACTCTGAAATAAATACTAACCTGTTGGGAAGCCTTAAGTGTGTATCAGTGTGCATTCTGCTCCGCTGTTGCAGCGGCGGGGCCTTTAGGCCCCAGATTGCTTATCTGCCCTTCATCACCACTCCCTTCACTCCAGTCCCAGACCCCACCACCCATCTTTTTTTCCAGCTCAAAATGAGCATGTCGTCAGTGAGAAAATCACAGCCATACTGAATTCATTACTGCAGTAGTCACACAAAACCATGGATAAAATTTCAATAACTGCAGGCCACAGTTGAGTAAACAGTTGCACTGAAACTTAATTCCTGTTGACTTTTCCTTCATTCTTTGCCAGGGGCACATTCTGATTCGCTCTGCAAAGACAACAGGGTTACAACTTTGATGAATGTGAAGCAGGAGAGAGAGAGAGAGAGTGAGGGGAGGCAGAGGGAGTCCGGGAGAGAGAGGCTCGCACTTGACACCAAGAATAGCGGCAGTTGTCCAGTTAACGCAGTTCCTGAATCACCCAGAAAGTAAAGTGTTGCAACGATGTTGATATATCATGAAATCGTATGGGTAGCGTCATGTACAAGCGTTTTTATCTCCTGCTGTTTTCCATGGTCAGCCACTTATTTTTGTCTGTTTCCTTTTGAACAATTCCAGTCGGTAGTGGCTGTGGTGGCATGCGATTGTGGTTGAAAAAGTGAGCGGCGCGTTAATTGTTCTGCATGATAAATGGCTCGTGTTGTGGATGAAGGACGAGATGTCTCACTCTATGCTCCTGACACTTTGCTTTGATAGGATACTTACCAGAGTAATAGTAACTCCGAAGGCAGGCCGTCTTCTTTTATTCTCCCATTAGGCTAACCCAGGATTTTCACTCATGCACCATGAACCATGTTAATTGTCCCTCGGGCATTAAGATCTTCGCTCAATTACTTGATAACTTTTTACTTTTCTGGCATTTCACAGTCTCTCTCTGAAGATTTATTTGCAGCATGTACTTATGTGCAGCTAACGAACACACCAAGCCACTTTGTTTTTGCTCCCTTTGTTCTCAACAAAACATCCAAGATGCCATTACCTCTTAAGGTAATTCAGAAATCAATCTTAAAATTGTGTGTGTGTACGCGTGTGCATGTGCGCGCGTGTGTGTGTGAAAACAACAAACCTGGCAGTGGCATATCATTTATTCTTATTAGGGAACATAAGTATGAAAGACAGTGCTCATTAATAAAGATGGGGGATGAAATAATTGTAATCTGTTTGATCATCTTGATTCTGACAGGGGAATTCATCTTGTGGACTAGTCAGATTTGGGGGAAGTGGACCATAAGCTTGATTTAAGTATTTCTATTAGTAAGTCAAATACTGTGTGTCAAAGAAAAGCTGGCGGAGGAAGGGAATCAGGTGATGCCTTTGTAATCTCAAATGTGCTGTGCTACTTGGTTTCACTTTTTTGTTGTGTTCTATGCAGTTATGGAGATATTTTTTTCTTTCTTGTTGCTTGGGATTTGTTTGAAATTTTGTTGTGTTTTTTCATATAGTATATACAGTATGTTGTTGAGAATGGGTCCTTATTTTTTTCAGCAACATATCTTTGCCTCTGAGTGCGAGCAGGTAGATTTTTTTGTGGGTTATTTGTGTACGTTGCAGAAGTCGTGGTTTTGCGCTCGTGAGGAAGTGAAGAGAGAGAGAGAGAGAGAGAAATACAACAACACAATGTGGAGAGATGTTTGTTATGCAATAGCTTGTTTTGTGATTTGTACTGTGTGTGATTTTGCAACAGGAAGTACCCCGTAGCTGTTGTAGCCATGCAAACACAAGACAGGAGACTGGTGATAGTACTGCATTGTATCAGCTCTGGTGCTACTTTCTTCACTCACAAGCCCTATGAATTAGCGGCCGCTGCAGAATTGCGTTTTTGACACATTACATTTGTGATCACATAACCTGATTGTAAATTTGGTTCAGCTAATGTATCTGTGTAATATTTAATATTGATATCCTGCTCAGTTTGCTGCCTGTGTAGCAAATGCACTCAATTGAAATCAAACAATGCATAGTAGAGAGACGAGTAATTGTTCTTTATTGCACACACCAAGCCTTGCATATTTTAAGCTGTGCACCAACATCTAATACCAACCTCTGAGGATTTGTCACAAATCAAAAGATGAGTCCACCTGATCATGTGTACTCTCTCTTTCGGCCCCTGAAGTCTGTAGCATTGCGTGTACGGAGCTGAGAGAGTGACACGAATAACAGCAGCAGCAGGAGGAGCTGAGCAGGCACAGGTTGGCCGTTTGCATAATGCAAGGCTTACACGGTCCCTCGTGGAGTCTCAAGAAGGCTAAAATTCACATCCTTGTTGCCGTGGCCGAGCTCTTTTCTGTTGAGCTTGGAAGGAAGCTCAGGATGATGAGCTTTGCTATTGCAGTGCATGCTCACACACATACACTACTTGCATGCGTGCTGCGGGCGTACAAACACACACACACTCGGACAAGACAGCGGCCTGACAGTGGAGGACCTGCTGTTTTTTTGGCTTGGAGTCAACAGAGTACTGGTGGTCAGATTGACTCAACAATATCAGGTCAGAGGACATGTACTGTCTTGAAATTATGCTCTTTCCACGCTGTTTGCATGCAGCTGAGAGCAGGAGGGCATTTGTAATGCCCCGGTTAAAAGTAATCACTGACGACTCCTATCAGGTTGCGAAGTGATGGGGAGTCAACGTAATGGGATTTGATTTTGAGATACTGTACAACTCACCAAACACATCGGCGAAACATGTGCAAAGGTGCTGCTCGCACATACTGCCTGGTCAGAAAGAGCAACGCAACATCATTGCGAGCCGCTATAACAAGGTGTAGCCCTGACAACGTAATTGACAGAGTTTGATAGAGTACAATGACTTGTTTGTTCAAGCATTTGCATGATGTGTCCAGCATCTGAATAGTTCCACCTCCACAATGCAGTTGTGCAGATGTTAGATGTACTTGTTGCAAATTACAGCCGGCTCTGAATATGTACAGTAAAGGTCAGCATTCCCACGGTGTTGCTCTGTGTAGGCTCTCATCTATCCAAGCTCTCAGATATCTCCATCTGTACTCTTGATATTGTCACAGGAGGCCAGGCGCAGGCTCAAACTTATTGGAAAATCTGGCGTTGAGGATAACATCAGTGTTATGACACTGCATATTGCCCTAAATTGCTTTATTGGTAAAATGATAGTGCTCGTCCAATTTGAATAATTTTATGGAATCCCTCGCAGAACAGTTTAATTATGTTATCACACAACTGGCAACATCTGTCTTTATACCACAGCACATGACAGTTTTATTACAGGCTGAATTTCTTTGCTGGTTCTGGCAATTGATGTGTGATCTGATTAATAATCACACAGATGGAGGTGAAAATTGAACAGCGATGTGCCGCTATGTTGAAAATTGAGGGAAATAATTATCAGAGAAGAAAAAAACACAGTATGTGTCTATGAAAATTTCATCACTGTTTTCCCCAAGCTTCTCTTGCTCACATCACATTGTATTCCTCAATGCAGTTCATTGTTACGTACAATGTTTCTTTCTGCACAAACCTTTCCATCCACACCATTTGGAAATGCTTTTTGTCACCAAGCGTCTGTCATTGATGCTCCAGGAGGTCAATGACCTTGTGCGTGCCTGTCGTCTCGTGGATGGCTTCGAAGTCGGCCAGCCTATGATCTCGTCCATTTTGTTGAGTCTACCTCCAACCACCTCTCTCCTACCAGGACAAGATGAAGCAGAGGTTGCACAAGTTTAAAATAGTTGACTACCGCACAAGTCGACATCCTGTTTATGTACCCTGCTTTGGCTCTAATGTGGGCAGCAGCAGTAGGAGGAGGATCAGAGATGCTTGACAATGAAATAATGTGAGCATACCCGCACACACGCACCCGTGTATGGACCCATTAAGTCTAAGTTGAAATTCATATGTCCTGCTATGTTAGTGTTGAATCAATGCTTTTCTAGCCTAAACACAATGGAAAATGAATAGTTATATTTTTAAAGGAATTTACACTTTCTCTTAAAATATGGACCTGCATTCCTACTACATTTGTACACACCCACTGTTCAGACATGTAACACTGTGTGTGCCAGAACTGTGATATTATAGGGAACACAGCTCCAGTCATAGTTGTAAAGGTGTTAACAAAGGGAAATCCTCGGCATTTCTCAAGACATCTTAAATAATTTGGACCTGAAAGATTCAGAGACAATTGTTTTGATGTTGGTTACAAAGGTCCTGCAGATCATGGCAAATTTCTGGCTAGAGCTGAGGTGAGACGGGTCATTATGTGTGTGCAAAAATAGCGAGAGAAAAATGATTCTTTATCCTTCGTGCTTCAGGACTGATGCATGTGTCGCTCTATGTGCACATGTAAACCTCCCGAAGGGGTGTGTGTGTGTGTGTTTGTGTGTGACAAATGCCCGCGTGCATGATGAATGCTGGTATCATTAGGAAGAGTGAGGTGATTCTCATAGTGGGCGCCTGGATGGGCTTTGATTGCCATGTGTGTGTTTGTGCTGAAGTGGGCAACTCTAAACTTTAAACAGGTGTGTGAAGCAGCTGGCCCGAGGCAGACAAGGAAATATGTCTGTGTTCTTTCAGTATTAGGTGGCTTCAGGAGCCTAACCTCAGCCAGTCAGAGAACTAATGTATCCTCAATGTTTTATTCAAAGTTCTGCCAGCGATTGCCTCTGAATGCTCCACATCAAGACACACAAGCACGCAGGCACGCACATAGAGCCAGAATGAGTTATTTAGATCTGTTTAGCTGAACAACTGTGTATTTAGTGTTGTAAATAAGTAACAGTTTTAACAGGGCCTCTGGAGACTGTGGTCTGCAACATTCAGGCTCAGACATGACAGCTTTTAATAGCCATTGTCAAAAACAGAATTCCAACAAAAACCCTTTGTTCATGTATGTGGAATGTTTACATTTAGTTGAATAATAATTCCGTATTAAGAAGAATCTATTCTTTTCAAATAGTCAATCTGACCCAATTTATTAGGGGATAGACTTAAGAATGCACAATTCCTCTTGGGAAAACACTCAAGCACAGGGCCTATTCATTTTTAATGAGAGCTCTACTTTAAAAACTTCATAGAATTAATATGTATCAGTGAAGTCTTTCCTGTGCAGAAAACTTGAGGGTAATTAATATTCATAGGCTGTGCTTGTTAACACCCCCATTGCTAGTGCAATGTAGATCCAATTAACAGAGAATGGACCCCAAGGAATTGGGCAGATAAGGGTTAAATGAGCTATTGAAATTGAAACCAGGACTGCCTCATCTTAAAACACTTATTTGTTTCAATAAATCCTAAACCTTGTTGCAGTTTAAGGTAACTGTTGGGTACAGAATTGAATGGCTGCGGAGGCAGAGGCGCACAAAGGGTTCTAGATGGCGCAGATGTGCGTCGGTCGGTGGATGCCAGTTCACGTAAACTTGATATTTTTCTGCATGTATGATGCGTGCCTCCCTCAGCATTTGCTTGAGCGTGTGCACGCATGGAGGGCATCACCTACACAGCCAGCCTAATGTGAAAATCCTGTAGTGAGCTTTATATCTTATTCATAATCTCTTGGCACAGCGTTGATAATAGCCTAGATGTCAGTGTTCATTCCCGCATCAGCCCGCAAGCTCTGACCAGTGACAGAATGGGATGAGCCAAGACTCCAGGGGAGCTAAGTGGTGGGAGCAAAATACCTTTTTGTCGCCTGATGCTGTTTGTTAGGGCACATCCTTCTGGTATTGTTCCCTGGAGTGCTCTGAGACAACTGTCCCCTCCACGTCTGAGCTCATAAAGGGCTCAGACTGGCTGTAAACAGGTGAGCTGGCTAATAGGAGAATCCAGGGCAGCAGTTAGGGGCATAAGAGACAGGAGAGATGAAATTAATTTCTAGACCACCTTTCAAGGTTCTGTGTTATTTTGCCTGTGATTATTGTAAGCAACTTCACTGAATAAGAATAGCATAATGCCATTAATGTGCCTTCCGTGTATATAGGGGGGAGCTTGCTGCGCGCAATCTCAACAACAAATAGCAGCGGTCAACGGACCGCCCATCTTCCCTCTTGAGCCACTACCACGGCAAAAACTTCATTTATAGTAACACATAAATAAATAAATAAATAAATAAATAAATAAAGATGAGGGGGAGAAAACTAAATATAACTGGCAATTTGCCATGAAATTTACTGAGAACATTAGCATTCCCCAGAGAATGACTTTCTTTCCATTTTGGAAAACTCTGTGAGCGCCACCCTCAGGCAAAGTGTCAGCTTTGCACACAAGATATCTCATAATCTAAGAGGCAGCTTGCCAAGAAATTTGCTGGGATGATCCCAAGGGTATAAACCCTTTTGATTTTAATGACAACATAGCCTTTTCTAGCATCACCCTGAGAGCAAACATTTTGGTCCTTCAATCAGGGTTAAGATTGTAATGAACATAAATAGGCAAAAGAGTTTTTGTCTTTTTTCCAACTTGCACAAGTGTGCACTATACTGCTGCTCGCCTCCGTTATCTATGATAGTTGCAGAACATTTCTCTCTTGTAACTATTGATCGGTAATCATATGTAAAAGAAAAGGTTGTAAATCTCACAATATAGTTACATTGATATTCCGCCAGGGCACAAAGGTTACTGATGGAGAGAAACAACAATTTCTCTATGTATTATTGTTCTCTTTTGTGTTTTCTTGTTCATCTATCTACCACTGATGGTGAAATTTGGGTAATTCATGTTAACAATTAACGAAATGTAAAGTGAAAAACAAAAACATAAACACAAAACAACAAACAATAATAGTATCTGAACTTAAATATTCAAGTTAACCGCATGCTGTACTTACCTGTTGTAGCAGCACTGACATTTCGATTGGCTAGGGTACATTCTAGGCTAATCTATCCATTTTCTAATGTCACTGAATAATATGACAGCTCTTTGCCATACCGGTTGGAATGTGATGAATTACCAGTGTTGACGAGTCTTCATTGGAGTAAATGCAGGACAGACATAGCGTATATAGGCCCGTCAGAGTAAATTTGGTTGTTTGACATATATTCACCCATCAAAGTATGTATTGGTGATTAATAACAACTCTCCCTGTGCGTTCAGCAGTGACGTGGCCTCTATTTGAGAGAAAAATGGCAGTGGTCGGTATTCATTGGCAAGAAGCTGTATACCATTTAGAGAATGATATGCCCTGATGGGATGTCTGGTCGTAAATAAAAGTGATGGCACCTTTGCATCCTGTGAATGACATGCGCCATAAATACTTACAGGCCAGAAACAATGGTTCATCCAAATCCCTTTTGAACATTCCCCTCAAAATGTATTTAAACGGTATGTTTAATGTAATGTAAACGGACAATAAAAACAAATGTTTTCTCTCCCCGGCCGGCAGCGGAGAGACCTCAGCAGCAGGACAATGTGTTTTCCTCCCTCGCTGCTGCCTCTGACGCTCTGTTGTTATTTGCTTGTTTACAATCTTTGACATGATGTAATGGGATGGCTGTGGAAGTACTAGCCGGCAAATGGCACAGAAAATAAGACGGCCCTTTATGTCTCTCCCCTCCTCTTTTCCTGCCTTGTTTTTCTCTCTACAGACAGGGAACACGCTCTGCATTTGACTGAAGAAACATGAGTCTTGAATATAAGTAACTGTTTTTTGCATTAGGTACTCCCCGGAGGTAGGGGGGAAAATATCATGTCCCCGCGTGAAATGTGAATGTGAAATCTAGCAGAAAGAAATATTTATGACCATTTTCTGCTTGATTAGAGCTGGATGACATGCCTTAGGAGAGAGTGAGTGGACAAAAGGCATCAGTGCTGCCTCTGGGCAGATGTTAAAGAAGAAGTTGTTTAGGCAGGATGGCATTCTGGGTGTCTTTGGTGTCGTGAGGCTGCGTTGTAGGGGTTGGGGGTTGAGATTGAAGTCTGGGAATGGAAACTGGTGAAGTTGAACAGGGATGCTGTGTGGGAGCGCATACTTGATCCATTGCTTGCCTTGCAAATAGTGTACACGTCTCTTTACTCAGGTCTTGCATTATCTAATTCTGACTCACTGACAAACAAAAGTGAATGAAGGCTGAGGCGCAGGAGCTGTGTTTGACTTTTTTCTCAAATTTGTCAATCAGTGGAGGTGGGTGTAGATATGAGAGTTTGTTCTAGTTGTTACACTTTGAGCAGTCTGGCTATGATTCAGTGTTAACTGCTGCTGTTCCATGTCAAAGGCCCGAATTTCCTATATTTAAAGCAGAATACTTACTTACTTGCTCTTGTGTCAGAAAAGAGCAATATTTGACTGGAAAATATTCCAAAGAAGTATACATTGTAAATGCCTACAAGGTGTTGTCTGCCAATACTGAAAAATCCAAAATCATGCATTCACTCATTCATCATTCAAGGTGTAAAAAATGCATTACTGTATCTGCCTTGTATTCAATT
>OMPJ01016379.1:50385-83425 GCA_900312935.1 Carapus acus
ATTTAAAAAAAAAAAAATATATATATATATATATATATATATATATACAGTATAGTTGTAGGAAACTAAATTGTAAGCTTTCAGACTTGCTCCTTTTGGACACTGAAAATGATGGTGAAAATTGATGTCAGATGTCAAAATATTTGGTGAATATGGGTTACACAACTAAACTTCAGTATGAAATGCAGTTAGTTAAGCAGCAGCACGAATCAACAGAATGCTTGATTCATGCTCCCAAGGTGCCACTCAGAAACTTGATATTGTATGGACTAAATCAGTTATTCAACAAGAGTATAATTCTGCTTTCCCAGGCCATTTTATATGTAGCATGTTTTGTTGTCATACCATCTTGTAGCACAATGTAATGTCAGGGGATAAAATGAGGATAAAATGCCGGGCCAAGGTCATTCAGCACTATGGAACTATAACTGGATAGCTGTTGGGTCAACATAACTGTGCATTTTCAAATGTTGTCAGTGGACGTGCATCAAGCTGTGCCTTTAGTGACCTAACATACAATTTGAATGTGCACTGACCAATGTGTGCTGGGTAACAGGAGTCATTTCCCAACTGCCTTCATTCAGTGCCACTTTGTGTAATGTTTTTGTGTCTGCATGTTGGCAGTTTTTCTGGGTCAGCTGCAGGAGAAACGTCCCTGTAATTGTCATCACTTGAAATAGGTCTATAAAACCACGATGCACTGGTATAAACGCCAAAAAATAAATAATCAGTTAATTACTCTATTGATGCAATTGTGTTCCCCGCTTAAGCAACCCATCTCTTGTGACAGATGGATTGTGTTTAGAGCAAGTGTGTGACAGGGGACAAGCCATGGCTCTCAGAGACATTTCCAATGGATCTGAGAAGTACAAAATCGAGAGTATTATTAATTTTTCAATTTCTCTCTGCAGATATCTATTAATTGTGCCCATGGATAGCCAAGGGCTCCTATTAAACATTAACATGCAAAAGAAAAGTTAGAATCAGAAAGATGGTATTTTGGATTGAATAATGTAAAATATCTGTAGGGCAGCAGCAAAAGAAGCAAACGAGTCCAAGTTTATTCTTCAAATGTTTTCCGCCATCGCACTGCCTTCTCCTAATTACCAAACTCTTATCTGCACACTCAACACGGTATTTATTTTCCCCTCATTGTTAAATGCAAATTCCTCTAACCTTTTAATAACATGTACATGTCAGTAATTTTTAAAGGGAATCATTTGAAATGCCAGGTAGAGTCTGCCAGGATTGTGTTTTAATTGGTATGTAACAAGTCTGGACAGACACGTCTTTATTTTTTAATTTAAGTTTTTGATAATTAATTTGAAGCCGTTTCCAGCATATAAATGCATGGCTCTTTGATGTGGTAAAGGGAGTGTCATGCGGCGCGCGGCTCATATTGAAATAAGTCATAGTGTTCCCTCAGTTCCTTCACAAATATGCGTCTCCCTTCCTCTGCTCTCTTCTCCCTCCTCGTACTGCCTCCATCGCTGTGCTCACCTCCACGTAATACCTCCACGTAACACCGTTGTCATCTCAGATCTCTCGGCATTGGCTGATCGGGTTTAGTCTTGGCAACGCAAGTCACATGGCCCCTCAGAAGTGAGGGGCTGTCTGTGTAATGTTTGCCTAACCTGTGCATGTTCATGCCGACTGACTGATTGTGCCAGTCACAGGACAAGATATCAACCTCAGTAAATACTTTGATCACCTCTGCTTCCCCTCCGCCATGGTACCACCACCAGGGCCAGCTGTGCACAGAGTTGTCCACCACACTGAAGCATCATGTGAATTCATTGCCAAGTCATAGTTGTCACGGCGCTCTGACAGCCAATCATAGCCAGGAAGGACGCATAAAGGTGCACATTCCATTTTTCAGGCAAGACCATATTATACCGGCTCTCAGTTTCTCTAAAGGGAATTCTGACTCAAGTTACGTTTGGTTTTCTTCTCATTTTGATGAGGTCTCTCGCCACTATCGCACCAGCGTACTCCGGTTTCACTTGGTGATCTTTTTATATACTCCTCACTTCAAAACATCGCCGGCATTGAAGACGGATTGAATTAGCCATTTGTGGTGTATTTATCTCGATCTGAGAGTAATTTGGTGCTCTGTGTCGTAGCACTCAAGCTCAATGAAAACAATAAATGGTGTCCTTATCTTCTGAAGTGAAATCAAGATAGGCACGGAAGGCTGTGAGTTATTTGTGGTTGATTTGGACGGAAAGAAGAGACAGGAAATGGACACCCATCTCACATTACCACTACACGAGAAGAGAGAGTGGGGCAGAGGAAAGGTTTTTAATCAGCGGAAGGCAGCGCTTCTAATGTAAAAGTGTCAAAGATGTGCCTTGGCCCTGCAATGAGTGAAATCTGGAAGTCCAGTGTTAAATTGAAAACTGGGCCAGTGGGATTTGGAGGTGAGGGGACAGGAGACTCAGTGATAGCAGCATCTTAGTCGATTATCTCAGCCACATGTGATCCTTTGTACTATTCCAGGCTCTCCACTCTAACTGATCAGCTTTGTGCCAGGAGAGAACAAAATGTGGTTGTAGGAATACGGTTTGTTTCAAACACACCATACACTGAAAAACATTGAAATTGGTGCAGCAAATTTGGTTATATCAGAGTGGGAAAAATGTATTTTTAATGAAACAATTCAACTCTTTATCCCTTTAGATTTTAGAACACTTTTTCTGGACTGGGTTTGAAACCCAACATTAAAAATGGTTCCTGATCAGAGCGATTATGCATCGATCCTCTTAAGACATTTTGCAAGTGAATCTTGCGTCTCTCAAATGAGACTGATGTACTTGAAGTCAAAAAAATACTGTTATCTGGCAGTCAGTCTCCTGATCACCCATGCTGAAGTGAAATTAATTCAAGAGTCATAATTCCAAAAGTGTAGCCGCCTACATATGACTACTTATCAAACTCTGGCGCTAATCGAAAATATATTCCCCACTGATGAGGATTGATATATCAAAACTGAAAATTGTGAGTGTTGCAGAGATGTGATTTAAGTCGTATTTATCAATTTGTAATAAGTACATCTTCACATGGTATCAGACTGTTTTTCAAGCAAGGAATTACAAGTATTTTCTCTTATGCTCATGCACATTTATTCATTGAATTGACAAGTTCATTCCCATTAATGCAGGCTCATTGTTTGCTTCCTTATTTGAGGATTCCAGGGCAAAATTGTAGAATCTAACGATAATGTTACTCCTCGCCTGCAGTCATCTCTGACAGTGATTACTTCTACTAGTGGTTTTGAGGGTTTCATGCAATATATCTCATCTCAATAATGGAAAAATGTGTTCAGTTTGCCTCCGTCTGCCCATGTCCTGCCTGTGGAAGCATCCAGCCCGATGCTCATGCCACAGCTGCATGCCCTGGCCTATCCCAGCAGCCTCTCTGGCTGCAGAGACAAGGATCGCTTCCTGGCAGGTGCAATGTGGGGAACCGCAGCTCCTGACTTTTTGCTGACTCACCACTGAGCAACAAAATCTGTAAACTGGAGGGGGAAAATGAAAGTTACCACGGCTCCATTTAAGTGTGCATGTGTGCGAGTCTATTTTAACCACCTGAGAGGCAGCCAGGAAGCCGGCTCTTAGCCCATATTCTTACCAGATGTCGGCCATGGAAAGAAAAACCTCACACAAGTCCTGCAATCAAAATAATTATCTTTATGGGTGGATGTTTACAAAGTGTTAATGTGCTTTTCTGCAGGCTGACAAATTAAGGGTATTTTATGTGTTAAACATGATAAATGTTGATGTCTAGTAACAGGTCAAGATCTTGTAAAAGGGCATTTTTACTGCCTTGCCATATCGGAGCATTACTTTATGGAGGTATTCCGCATTGTTTCAAAGAAAAATCCATAGCCAGCTATATCCCTGTCTCTCCCTCACCTGCCCACTATGAATCATTGCCGACACGATAGGAGGGGATGCGGCCTCTTTGATAGACAGGCAGAGGAGTACCAGCAGAGATTTGTAGCCACAGGGCATCGGCGCTGCTTTAACTTGTCCTCTTGCCAAACAATCATCTCAGATGAAGGCGTTAGCACCGGCTGTCGACCATATTTCTTCTACCGTAATTTATATTCCGCAAGGTCAAAATGTGATTGCCAAATCTATGTTTACTTATATATTTACCATCCAATTGAATGAGAGGGAATGAAATTTGCAGTATCTAGGATGATAGCCAATAGAATCTCCCTCGTTTTGCTTCAGGGAAGCTTGTTTTTGGGGCATATTAGCTTCCTGATTCAGTGCTTTGACAGACGTTGTCTCCCTGGAATTGTTGTTTAATTTGACTGCTAACAATAAGAGAACGATCTTGTGGTTTGCCGGGAGATCAATTTCCCAGA
Organism: Carapus acus; assembly: GCA_900312935.1. Taxonomy (NCBI): domain Eukaryota; kingdom Metazoa; phylum Chordata; class Actinopteri; order Ophidiiformes; family Carapidae; genus Carapus; species Carapus acus. The sequence goes on from OMPJ01016379.1 coordinate 54,761, forward strand.
TGAATAAAGCAGTAAATGAGGGGAGGAAAAACAGGTAATTATGATGAACCAGTAAATGAATGACCTGCTGACCGCCATTCCTAATTGATTTTGTTGACGCAAATTCATTCTAATATTTGCTAACTTTCTGGTGGTGGCTGAGGTAATTAATACGTCCTGTAAGAGTAGAAAATAAAAAGGCAATCTGTATCTCTCTGTTGTAGCTACCCACAGGCCAATAATTGTTGGCTGAACATTCAACCATGGAGGCTTTTGGGTTTTATTTATCATGTACAACGATAGACATGTTACAGTCCTACAGGTTTGGCTGGAAAGCTGAAAGTGACAAAACACAAGGAAAGCAAGTAAACAGTACCGGTAATAGTGAGTGTGTGTTTGTTGCGGAGACGGCGTGCTTCTCTGTGCGAGTGCGTGCGCGCATGCTCAGCACGGGTCAAACAGAGCGACCTCGCAAACTGTTGCAGATATGGCGGCCAGCGAGTGTCCGCCAAATTCCAGCTCAGCGCTCTACGCGCACGCTCTCACTGTCTGGTGATGACATGTGCTACTTTACATGTAAATTCCTTCGTGATTCACCTCCGAGTGAACCCACAGAGAGCGATTGCGACACTGGCCTAAAGACAGAGGTGTGTTTTTATGAGTAGGTGAGGCTCGTCCTCTCCAAGGCCCTCAAGCGCTGTATCCTTCTACCCTCCCCTTTAATCACTGTATCAGCCGTGCTCATAAACTCCATGAGCTGTGTATTAATGTGTGTGTGGGTGTGTTGTGTGTGTCTGCGAAGGAGAGTGAACGCGTGTCTGAATGGTGTGCATATGCATCCGTGACCATGTGCCCTTCTGTGTTTCCCCATTTTTAAACTTAATCAGCAAAAATAAAAGCCATTGTAAGCCAGCTCATATTAAAGAGGTGATTATTGGTAATAAATACTTTTTATACATACTTATTACAGAGGCAGTTTTCTTCTTGCGCTTAATGAGAGTAATTTGATTTGCTTGAGAGATTGCAGTTTCCTAGAATTAATGCGGCAATCCCCATTCCACGATAGAGCGAGATCTGAGATTCTTCACAGGTCGTGTGCTACTAGATGCACCCCCCACACCCCCTTCGCATAGCAGCTAATGGAGGTGAACAGCAGTCTGTCATCCCCCCGCCAGCACACCAGCTCTAAAGCCCACATGTCCTTGGTTGCTGCAGTGCTTGTTGTTTGGGCTACTTCTGCCACCTGCATCTTACTTTGCGCTAACCCCCGTGCCAGCCCCGCTCCTCCACACACACACACACACACCCCTCCACACACCCTCCGCTCCCCAGACCCCACAATGCAGCTCTGCATGGAAAAACAGCACAATGGTGATTTATTGTGTGTGTGACGTGTTCAGTCATCAATGAAAGTCCAACATCTGGGGGAATTATTCAGCCTATTGCACTAAATCAGGCAATGTTCAAGTATCCACGGGACCTGTGATTTTCTTCTTCTTTTTTTTCCTCCCAAGAAGGCACTTTTTTCACCTCTGTCTGTTTCCTTCAATTTGGCCTTGTTCAATATTTCAATCGCAAGCATACGTAAGCCCTTCAAGCTTAGTGCATAACTTAATTTGAGTTGTGATCATCTTCTCCTGCCATGTTTATTGAAGCCTACAGCCCGCAGGTCTCAGCTCCTAAAGCTGAAGGTGGCTCGGGCAGATTGAGGGCGTCCAATTCTGTCGCCGCTTTGCAGTTTGCATGTTAATTAATCTAGAGGTGGGCTTGAAAAGTGCTTACGCTTTTCTTGACTTTTTCCACAAGTTGTTTGTATGCTCAACAATAAGGCCCATGTGATGGGACCAACAAATCACAGTTGGGAATTTTAACAGATCGAAGTCGCAGCCATGGATTGTTTTGATATGAAGTTAAGGAGAACAGGCAAATAGACAGCAGACACTACTGCAAATCATTTGTCTTCACCTCCTCCCATTTTTTGTATTATGTCCTCTATTACCATGTCCTTGAACATTGTTTGCAGTCTTCCTCTTTTCCTTTGACTTGGAAGCTCCTTCATCAAATCATCTGTCCCATACATCCATTAACTTTCCTTTGCATGTGACTAAATCTTTTCAGTCCTGCCTGCCTGCTCCAAACTTTCAAATCCCAATGGCTTATTGTGTCCAGCCCCATTTCTCACAAGGTAAACCTCAGCATCACCACAGCGCAAGTGTGTCCAGAAATGAAAACGGAAAATAAGAATCACTAATTCATCAACCAATGCTGATTTCAAATTTAATTTAAATGAGATTATTCAGTAGGCCACATCTTCTGGCACTGTTAGCTGCTTACAATCTGTATATTTTCATGATAATTATTGCGCACCTTCTCTATCGTGTGCTATTTATGGGCCTTGCGCATCACTCAACCCTTTTGTTTTCATCTCTGTTACTCCTGTGAATTGTAAATGCTCTGCTGTTAGGAAAGATAAGATCTTTATACGCAACTGTCCGCTTTGCACTGTGTGATATATTCCCTTGATCCCTCCAGTTTCTTCATCTTCGCCCTCTTCTATAGTATCTTTGTGGGTTGGTGGTCAGTTACCCACGTTTGTTGCCCACTGTGATGGTCGAATTGTCAGTTCATGTTGTTGGACAATCGGTTTACTGCATTTTTGATATATCAACTTCATTAATGTAATACGGTAGGGAATCAAAACCCTCAGCACATACTTTTGTTGTTTGATGATTTAATTCTAAATTTAGAATTCCAAATGAGAAAGCTCCAGTAGAGTCAGTAGAATCAGATTCGTGTAGGAAGACAAGAAATTCTTTCCATTTGCATTTGTCACCTATTCGTTTGAACGTCTCAGAGATTTAAATAATGAAAATATGGTTTGTGAACCACCAAAAAAGTGAGGCCTTCCGTGTGTCACATCATCTGCCTGTGAGGCTATAATACATTACAGTCCAGTGTGACGGGTGATGTGTCTAGACCCTGCTGGAGATTACTCCTCTTTACGGCCAGAGCAATCAGATTTTTTTTCCTCTCCTGCCTTTCTCTTCCTTTCCTTTATTCCTTGCGGCGTGGGATCATATTACCCATCTTGGAATGACTTCAACAGAGACACAGCTATTCCCATGGAGCTGTCTCTCTCCACTGCAACTCAATCCATAGCCAATTGGACTGGTCTGTGATTTATAGAAAATCCTCTCCTTTGGAGGAACTCTCAGTCCTCGCACATTGGGAATTCTCCTTCAGCAGCACATGATGTGTTAGGTCTCAGGTCAAGATAGTTCAAGGCATTGGACCTCAGAAAGAGATATATGGTTTAAAAAACAAGGAGGTCTTATTCCTATCATGAGATTGCTATTTTCATGCTATGCAGGAAAACAATAGCTTCCTCGCTGAAACGTAAAGGGAAGGTGTATAATTTGTTGGTGTAATCAATCTGAGACGCCGAGATACCTTGAAGAGATGTCTTTCGTAATTTATCTCCCAGGAGTCTGGCTGCGCTGCAGGCAGTGTCGTGTTTGTTGTGGACTGATTAGCAGGATTATTCATCTAGCTGAGTTAGTATTGAATCCAGAAGCCCAAGAGCGGTCAGTTTACCGACGCGTCAGTTCAGACAGCTCCCCCCTCCCTGGCCACGGCAACTGCCTGATCTGTCCTCTCGAGCATGCCTTTGGACTTGTGCGCTGACCACATTCATCTATATTCACCACAGAGTAAATGGCGAGATTCAAGGGTTTTACCGGTCGTATCCAGAAGTCTCTGGCGTGTCGACGGAGTTGAGTCCTCTCGTCTCTGAGACCGAGTCAGACGGATCTTCCCATTCTAAACAATATCATGCACGCATGATAAAACGTGCTCGCCGTATTCTGGGTCTCACGCTGGGTTTTTGGAAGCACCCATTTTCCCAAGCACAACACCCTCCACTGCAAAGTGATGCAACTCCTCCAACAACCCATGCAATCTGAAGAAGCGAGTGTTTTGTAGCCGTTCATCTAAGTACGCACCACAGTTGGCATGCCTCTGCTGTTTTCCTCTCACTTTATCAACGTGAGTGAAATCATCGGCGTATTCAGCGGTGGGCATCTCCAAGCATCACATGCTCAGAGCACAAAGCTAAGTTTAGGGGGAGAAGAGCTGCTGAGATCTGCCCGCCGCATTGTTCCCACATCCTTTGTGCTTTTTTTTTTTTTTCGAATTCCCTTTAGCTCCTTTTTTATCCTGCCTCTCATCCTCCCGCTACTTTCTTTCACTTTCTCTCCATCTGTCGACCGTCTAAATGACACCTAAGCGTCGACTAGCGCACCGACTGATTTGCCTCTGTGTGACCCCCACTCCTTTAGTGGAGTCGTTCACAGGCAGTGCAGCAGTCGAATGCCTGATGCAGGCAGACATCAGAGAGACGGTGACACGCGGCTGTGCGCTGATAGACTTTCCACTGGAGTGGATTAAATCAGCATCAGGCTAGTGGAGCTGATTACCCCAATATGAAAATGCAGTATCTTAATGGTACATATTTTCATGAGGCAGCCCAGTTGCCTTTCATTTTGCGGCTAATATGTCTATTCTTATGAGTCATTTACTTCTTTAATTACCTTTAGCAGCAGATGCACAATGGAGTATTAATGTGAATGATTTTTACTGCCACTTTATCATACTGAGCCTGTGAAGTTGAAAGGCGTAATTGAGGTGGAAGATCGACTCATGAGAGAAACAATATTTAGTTGACAGCTCCTCTTGTACTCAGGGAGGGTGTTTATGAGTTTACACCACACTAAGAGTATAATAAACACCGTATTCGTTTAATAACCGGTGAGTGGCCAGGGATGGAAATGGTTTCATTGTGATCGTCTGTTATTCATGCCAGGAACTTGTTTGCCAGAAGCGGGCACCTTGCCTGTTGTTGCGTGTGACTTGTCACTATGTCTTTTTGTGAATCTTTGTGGGCAACATAATAAATGTTTGCATCAGGCAAACCCCCTATTTCACATTCATCCATTTGCTGCATGTGCAAGTTTGACAATCCATGCAATTTGCATGTGTGTGTGTCTGTGTGTGTGTGTGTGTTTTGCAGCTTGTGTACTTTTCCTTCATGTGTATTTTTTGATCCAGACTTCCCTGAATAGAGGCCTTCTTTAGCCATCTGTTGTTAAGCTGCTGGCTAAGCAAGGCTGGGGAATCCAAACAAACGGCGAGCACATAGCAAACGGAAGCTGTCAGGCCCGCATAGCTGAGCTGACCTCCCCGGGCTGGGGGTGGGGGGAAGTGACCCTTCTGTACCAGGCTCCGAGAGCCCGAACTGCCTTGGTTGGGGCACTGTTTACTCTCCCCTCCGCGCGTCTCGCTTCCTCCTCCGCCTCCTCCTCCTCCTCCCCGGCTACATTCTCCTCTTTTTTTTCCTTGTCTCCCTCATACATTTACCTCTGCTCTCCTTTTGCTGTTTCTCCCCCGTGCTCTCCTTCTCCATCTGTCTCCCCTCTTTTCGTGACACTCCCTCCATCACCAACGCTGCTTTGCGGCCCCCCTTCTCCTCCGTCTCCACTCACACTTAATAACTTTGCTCTGGTCTTGTTTTCCTTTCAGTCATTTTTTTCAACACAAAACATTTTTCAGGGCACAGAGTTACCTGCTAGTGGCACACAGTGCAGCGGTAGGGCGGCGGCCTAACAAGATGGGGGTTTTCATGGCGCTCAGCTTTAGAAACACGCAATGCACACTCTTGGTTATTGTTTAAATGTGCATATTTCAAATGTTTAGTGTTTTCATAAATATTAATAGATAAGTCGGGAAGTGCAACAAAGGAAGGGAATGTAATGGTTTGAAGTGGTTATAAAGCATTGATTTATTTATGTATTCTACATGAATTAGTTGGGAAATCTAAACACAGACTGAAGAGTGTTGTCGCAAGGGCCTTGTAATGTGCAAGGTTTGAGTATCAGGGCCTGTTTTCCATTTGGAGAGGCTTTTTGGAAATGGCATTAATTATATACTTGTGAGGAAACGAGACTCTACCTGCTTTGCATTGCAGATGGACATTGGTATCGCAAAGGAAAAAGGAAAAAAACGAAAGACGGGATTCCCTCATCTTACAGGCCTCCTATAATCAATTATACCAAGTATTCATATATTAATTATTGTCAGTACCTCCAATCAGCACTTACTGATAATACTTCCTAAATTGATTGGCACTGTTCAAAAAACTTATTTTTTTAAGCAGCTGTTCGTGGTCATTGTGAACTTCTGTTGAGGAGCAGAGTGCTCTTTGAAAAGGAAGCAGCAGATGTCATAAATGTCAGCCACCAATGTGTGTGATCAGTCACAAAGTCAAGTAGATAACCTTGACATTTTAGCCTCTGGCGTCAAAGGTCCCCAGAGCCACCAGTGTTGAGGCCGTAGAGCTTTGGTGTATTAGGACTACAGTACATTAGGAAGGTACCTGTTAATTGTGTTGTCAGTGTCTTTGAGCTGTTCTCTGGCTCAGTAAAAGCCAGGTCGGGGAATGCTGCTGAGTAAATACACCGTAACACATGCGTGTACAAGTACCAGATGCACAAACAGATACACACTGCCTTTGCTTTTCATCAGAGTGGCCACAGGGATCTGGTTACACCTGCTCGCACATCTTCCAGCAATTAAGAGCAATCTGCTCGAAAGTGTTTCACGTTCAAGGACTTCCCCAGCTGTGGCAAGCGGAGCTGCACATTTGTAGAACTTTCGAGGTCCCTCTGATGACGGGCCTGAACAAACAACCCTGGCCGCATCATTTCTCAATGTCTCAGTCCCAAAGGAGCCACCTTGGGTGATTCTCAGAACACTTGCCTCCACATTTTCAGACATCTGATCTTTTTTGCTGCACTCTGTTCCTGCTCGGCTGTTGTATAGAAATTGCCATGCAGTCTGATCTGCCTGTATTACGCTCAGGACATTCAGACTGATCCTTTCGGATCCCTCGGCTGCGCTCCCAGGTGGATTTTGACTGTTAGTGGTGTTTTTGACGGTTATTCTAGGTCAGAGAAGTTGCACGCGGAGAAAGATCTGAAATACTGTACGTCAAGTTTTCTTCATAGTGGGAAAAGGTGCACGGAGGGATTCGGCAGAGAGCAGGCTAGACTGTGTGGCAATGCTCTGAGCTGGGATTTGTAAGACACCCAGAGCTGGCTTTAGCAGCAGGAAACCCCAAAGCCTGTAAATAATCCACATGTGCAGACTGCACATAAAGACATCCAGTACTTAGCAGTTCCCTTATCACAGTGTGATAGCCCAGGGACATAAGAGGCGCTCTTGCCTCTGTTCACTAATTTGGCGTGAAAGTAGATGCAGATAAGATGTCTGTTGTTTATTGAAGCAGTTGCGTTAACATTGAGAAGAGGGTGTGAACTTTGAACACATTTGAAATGGGTAAAATAAAAGAGGATTGCAAATGACAAGGATACCAAATTGCACAGTCTTTGTTGCTGATAAGACCTTGTCAGGTGCTAGAGGGTGTTTTCTAATCAAAAGCACCTGGAGGGTTCTTTTGCGTGTGTGTGTGTGTGTTCGCGCGCGCGCGTGTGTGTGTACGTGTTTGTGTCTGTATGCGTGTGAGAGTGAGACAGAAGGAGGGTGTGTAGACTGGTGTGTACGTGTGTATGTAGGCATTCCTTATCCCAGCTTACACAGTAACTGTCTTGGCTTCTAAACAACCTCGGTTTGAGATTACAAAGGAGCTACTATAGTCCTGTGTGCTCACACGGGACATGAACTAACACAAACTAATCCTGTCTATGTGTGCTCTGCCAGTTCAGCACATTGGACATTCCACAAGGCCTTGTTGTTTTTATTTTTGTTTTGTCATCATCGATCCGAACCTTTTCTCCATCTTAATATTTCTCTCGGGGCCTCATCTACCACGCAAACCCAGCCTTCGCTCCGAAAAGGCAAATTGACGCCCTGCTTTTGTTATGTGGCTTTAATTTTGTTGATTTTTTTTGCTGTATGATTTGTTTGAAGCAAATCCATCGCACTATTTCGTCTATTACCCTACGCAGACAACGCACAGCTTCACTTGTTTCTTGCGCCTTGCACCTGTCATCAGCTCCCAGTTTATCACAGTCGTCTGGTGCTGCTCTTGTGTCTATCAAGCCTCCAGTACCTCTGAATGGGAGATCAAAAGAAGATAAATTCCACAGGAGGAGGAGGAGGAGGAGGAGGGAGAGGGAGGAGGGCTCCGAAATAGAAGAGTGGGTGCTGTACAAACATGACAGCCACTGTTCACAATAGGTTATTTTAGCCTAGCATTAGGCCTCCCGAAGGCATGCCAGCTCCAGTGGCCTTTTTGAACACACAAACATCACAGCAGCATTCCTGGCCGTGGAGCTGGCCTTGCGACGGAGTGCCTCCCTGTAAAGTTATTACGAGACAATTTTGTGTTTGCCGACAGACTTCAGAGTACGTCGATTCATTTGTGTCAAAACGAACATTCGCTACATTTCCAAGTGCATGAGCGAGTAATTTTTTCTCCCCCCCAGTTAAACTGGGAGAAGATTCTTTGAAGCCATTCCCAGGAAAAAGAGGGCTGAGAAAATGTTCTTGTTTACCTGACAACCTTCAACATTGCTTTGAGCAGCACTAATATTTGTGACACATAAAATATCCACACACTGAATAAAACTGCATTTTTATGACCGCTTCAGTCTGTCGCAATACTTACTCAACACAATTTATACTCAAACACTTCACTATTGTTTTTTGTGTTTGTGTTGTGTCTTTTTGTAGCTCATCATCCACTCAGCAGTTACGTTGTTGTTCTTGGATGGGTGGGTTTTTTTCTCTTTTACTTTGAGATAAAGGTGACAAGGAAAGAGTTCCCAGAAATGTATCTCTTCATCCATTACTGTCTGAGCTTCCTATCATATCCTGTTGACTCATCTGTCTTTGTTCCAACACCCTTGGTTGTAAACCCAGACACACATTTCACGGCATGTGTCATCAGTTGAAGCGGAAAAGAAAACAGAACAACTTTGTTTACTCTTGAGTGTACCCACAACGCCACACCTTGGGTGTAGTGAGGGATTTTTTTTTTCTTCTTCTTCTCAAGAGCGATCATTGTTTCACTTGAGTGCAGTACTATTCTACTTCACCAACAGTGCATATAACTCAATAAACCGTCTATCTATTTTCATATATTGCAATGTAGTGCTTTTAATACAGTTATTTCATTCAATGTATTAATACATTGACTAATCCATAAACTACCACAAACTATTATTTATTGAAGCTTAATTTTTAATGGCAACTTTACACAGTTATAAAGTGACTGTCAAGCTCGTAATTTGGTTTTATATTTTCTTACTCGATCGTAAATTATTATCAAAACAAAGCCTCGACAGTTTAAATCAAAGATTTTCATATTGCCATCCAGTGTGGGAGTGAATATGGTTCTCATTGCTCCAATTTATGTACTTTCTTCATGAGTGTTCTCTCTGTCCGTGGGGGTTCCCCTCTATTCAGGCGTGCAGACTGAGATATGTCACAGGAACATCCTTCATCTTTGCATCCGAGCTGCAAGACAGACAGGAGTGTGGCCTCATTGAGCTGGTGGTCATATTTATGCCCCATGATGTCATCCCACAGCCATGTGTTAGGGAGGGTCGGCACATACGCCCTCGCACAGAAGAAGATCATCACACAGTTGTTTGCTCCAAGTGCCTGTCCATGTTTGCAGGCTGACATGGATCCTCTGTGTGTGCCGAGCATGCGTCGAGCCGTGCGTGAGAACTGTTTTGACCTCGTCTTTCACAGGTTACATGTGTTTGCCAGCGAAGCCAAAACTATAGAATGACAGACAGGCAGTCACATTCTCATTACGAAGTCCCGAGTAAAGTTTCTGTTTTCATATGAACACCCGCTTGCTCTGTGGCATGAATGCACATCTCATCCTCTTTCACTTCCCGTTCACCCTGCCTTCTTGGACTACAGGTGAGGCGTGGACATAGTTCACGTCTTTATCTCTGCACGATATCCCCTCCCTGAGGTAGGCGGAATAGTTGTGAGATTGTCATATGATAGTGGCCAAATGAGTAGTAAAAGCGTATAATGTAATAATTTTCCACCCACACATTTTACCAACAGAAATGAGTTCATTAAGTTCTTGTTTTGTCCCCTTGGATATTATTTGTAGCCATCACATTTTCTCACTATCTCTCGCGCAGGCTTCTCCTCCTTTTTCTCCTGGGCCTCCAGCTTTCTTTTCAATTATTGTCCTGCCTCTCCTTTCCTGTTTCTGTTGTTAATGTTCTCTTGTTAAACATCCCGACTCTGACTTTTACAATTCCTGTGCTCATCAAATAATTGACTGGAGAGCTTAATCCTCATCTGTCTGTGAGATGGGTTTGGATATGCCCCGTGCTGTTTGTTTAATTGTGGGAGCAATAGTCTGAGGAACATGGAAAGAATGAGGCCAGTTATTTACCCAGATGGTTTACTGGTGGAGGTGTGAGGCCAGCCAGCTCGCTGTGGGAACACAACGCTTGCTTTTCTTGGTATCGCCGGCAGTTTTCATGACCACTGTTTTTTTCCCCCCGCTCTCTCCAGCTTTGTTTGCTCTGGATGGCATGTTTGATTATTTATCGTAAGGGAAAGGGAGTAGCTAGAGCAATAAACATGTGACTGCAATGTATTTTGTTTTCCACTGAGAAGGCCGTGTCCTTTAACAGATATTTGAGGCGGCCATAAAGTCTTTTATTTATTTTCTGAAGGGGAGTTTGACTGAGCTAAAGGAGGATCAAAAGCACTGATTAGTGTCTTTAACAGTTTGTGTTTGCTGTAAATGTAGCTTATCAGCAGATAAATGTTTTCTCTGGACGGTTATGTGCAATTTCTTGTCTGCTTTCTGTCTCAAAATTTGTTTTGTCATCTGACCATTGTTCCCTATGTTTGTATTAGAAATTGCACGCAGGAAAGGGCATACAAAAGATGGTCTGTGGTGTGTTTTAGAATGTTTGTTTGTTATCTATCAGACGGCCGAAGCATACAGTTGTAAGGGGATACATCTGCTCTGGTAATAGCCATAAAAGAGATCTCAAGGGAGTGCAAGTATATCTGTTTCTAGGTTGTTTATGGGGCATTTTTTTCATCCTGCTTCTTTATTCTCTCCACCAGGCTCTCCAAGTGGCTAGGCAGATCCTACTCCAGCAGCAGCAGCAGCAGCAGCAGCAGCAACAGCCGCCCCAGTCACAGCAACCACAGTCTCAACAAAACACTGGACGCAAATCACCCAAAGCCAACGACAAGCAGCACAGTCTCCAGGTAGTGTAAATATGTCGTTGCTCGGTGGAATTCTTTATTTATTAGTCGGTGACTCTCGTCTGTGTGGTTTCTTTTATATATATAATCTGCAAAATGGAGAGAAAATAAACTTGCGCACCAGCAGCGGAACACTGTGAGCAAGAAAGCACAGTGCTAGGCTGAGCACACAAACAGGAAATTAAAAGGCGCAGCAGTTGCAGTCAGGTATTCACCCACGTTATGTATGAATTACCACCTCACACCAGCCAACCGTGGGATATCTAACTCACTAACTCATTACACACGACAGTTACAACACTATGCAGACTTGACAACAGTCAACACCTGTGTGTAGGCCAAGTCATGGTGAGTTGTGCTCACAGACGCTCAGTTTGAAGTACCTGGATTGTTGCACAGCAGGAACACACAACATGGTATGCCTTTTTTTCAGTGCTTGCATCTGCACGTGAGGTGCACAGGCATGTCTAGTATAAGTACAGAAAGTGTGCCGCGAGGAAGTACAGAAGCAAAGATAGCGGTGAGAGAAGTGAAGTTGTCCCACAGAGATGGGGGAAATCCCCACGATGTCTTTTCGCACTGCTTACCGGTGCCCAGCATACACAACGTAAAAGTCGAGGAGGCGGCATGACCCTACCACCGGCAGCAGGAGGTGCTGTAGAGCAGCTGGTGACAGGGGTGGTTGTCCCAGATGAAGGCATCACCTCCACTGAGCAGGGGTGACAGAGTTATAAAGTGAAGAGGAGGTGGGGCAGTCGTTGCTGTCTTGTGATCTGGATAGAGCTCAGAAAAAAGAGTTTATTTTCAGTCTTGACTGGTCTCAAATGAATATATTATTTCATATCTGATGCAATATTTACGTAAACTGGAGCTTGTGCTTCCCAGCTGCCTCACAGATGTATATCTTTGTTTGAACAAGCATTGTTTGTTTCAGTGTGAAATTGCAAACGACTTTAGGGCATATTTGGTAATTAATACGAGGGGCTGTTCTCAATGTGTGTATATATAATATTTAATACCCTTACTATCCCATTGGGGGCCCTTTTTAATGAGCTATTGTAGCAGCTAGGTCTAATGTCAGGTTGTGAAAAAGCCTCTTTGTTGTGCAGATGTCTTCGGAATAGCTCCAGAGGATGAAATATGACTGTGATGACCTTTCAGTTGTGTGCATATTTGTCGGGATTCAAATAAGTTGAAAGGATCAAACTAAACTGTTTCCCCAGCCTGGCAGGGAATTGTGCTGCAGAGGTCAACAGAGGGGACCAGAGCGGCAGATTCCAGCGTACAGCCAGTTGTTGGTACATAGTGAAGTACTAGACCATCTCCCGCAGACAAAGACAAAATTAAAATTCTAATTTATTAATGTATACAGAGAGCTTGGCCAAGCTGTCACTCAGCTATTGAAAAAGAGAGTCGAGCCTCCCCTGCCCCCTCTCCTCTCCTCCCCTCTCCTGCCCGGTTCTTGTGAAGAGACCACAGGCTCGCTGTTGTATCTCACCAACACGGTAAATTGCCTGCTCTCTTATGTTGTGTGGTACATTTTGCCGGGTTGAAAGCGTCATTATGAAAAAGCCACAGGTCCAAGCAAGTGTTTATTTATCTCTGAATTACATATTCCGCTAATTAAACACATCCCTGCCAGAAACACACACGCAGTTTAAACCCAAGTGTTCATACATAAACATCAGTATGTGAACTCAGAGGCAAGTATGCACTCTATTTGTGTTTTTGGGTGGATATTTCTTTCGCCATCCATCTGTTTTTTGTTTTTTTTTACTCTCGAACCTCAGAGCAAACCTATCGTTGGACTATCTCCATAACACAGCCTGGATAATGATTCACTGTTCGGCTGGACTGGGTCATCAAAAGACATGATCCTGCAATTATGGGGCTGTGTAGTAAGCTGACACCTCATAAAAGCACCTGATCTGCAGACGAGGCTCCATTCATCTCAGCAGTCTTCCCATTAGTCAGTAGAAGGTGTGCTTTGGGTCCTCCACTCATTTGGAGATGTGACTCACTATCCTTTGCTTTCTTATTCAAGTCAAAAATAATGAACCATGGCATATAAAGATCTGAAAAAAACACAAGCTGTATGGAATAGTAAAGTCAAAAATGAATCAGGCCCCAGAATCCTTGATCAGCATTAAATGACTCTTTGGTTTCATATCTGTAAAAGGGTGGGCCCCAGATCCCTCGCGCAACCCCACCGCCTACATCGCCCAAAGCCACAGAGCGAAGATGCTCATGAGGTACACAAACCTCACAAACAGCTACAGCAGTAGCTGCCGAGCTAAACGCAGCTAAACTTGACTGGTCAAAAGGCAGTAAATTGAATTGACAGAATGACACGTGTAATTAAAAAAATCCATGCTGCTTTTACATTTTGCACTTCATACCTATAGTGGCACAACGAGTCGGCAACTCCCACCCCGCTAATTACCATTATCAGTGAAATGGTAGGGTTTGACTCATTAGTTCCATGTGCATTTAATTAGAGCCAGGCTGAAATTGGATTTAACTTATTACTTTTTCATGGATCACTTTCTTGTCATCACTTCAAATTGGATTGCAGCCCCAGGTAACTAATTATGCCAGCCGCAGGATCACGAGTGGAGAAATAGGTAATTAGGAACAACACTGTCGGACCCTCGCTGATAGTCCACTAGCACCACAGTGGGGGAAGGGGAGGAGATGGAGCTCGTTTGTGGCATTGCTCAGGAGCCCGGCTGGTTAACTACACCACATATCGTGGGATCCCGGGTACGCGTCCACCTCCTACAGGGGCTTATGTGGCATTCAGCTGGGCTGAAGATGTTGTATCAACATGGTGTCTTTGCTATCAGTGTAATGCCCAGATTAAGCATGTCTCTGATTCAGGCGTTTGAACTGATATTGTTCCACATTTTTCCTGTAAGGGGCAGAATCGATGGTAGATGGGGAAGATGGGTTGGCAGTCATTCGTGATTATTTTTCTGGACCTTTTGACAGACGTTGACTTGTGTTCGTCTGTGGTGATGTAAATATGTTGTGTATTCTGATGACGAAAGGGCCAATGAGCACATCAGCAGTTGTCAGGTATCAACTCTTTGACACCCTCACCAAGAGGAGGCTTGAGTCGCATCTGGAAATTTTAACTTCTGATCCATTTGCTTCATCATCCTGAGAGATCCTCAAGATAGGTGATGATGGTGGAGAAAACTAGTAAGGTTAATGAACAACACCCTCATACTGCCCTTCAAGCTTCATCTTCACTCGCAGATGCTGTTGTGGACTACAAAGTCATTGTCCTCGAGACACTTGAGGCTGTGTTTACATTTTTGCAATGGGGCAGTCTGCAATTCGCACTCGCTGAACAATGAAGGACAAAAAGTGATAGTGGAGTTGTCATTGGAAAAGCAAGCTCCCAACAAACAGACTTTAGCAGGTCTCGTAGATATGGCATTACCCAGTTGGTTTATGTATGCCATTACCAGGTGCACCCAAAGTAAACAATTTTCCTTGTCTTTCTTTTTCCTCTCCTCTAACTCACCTCGTTTTCACGCCACAGTGTACAGCCTCATGGAGGGCATCTCCAGGTCAAAAGATAATGTCTTTTCAGTTTACAGGATGAAAGCCTTTTAAGTTCGAGAGTGCCCTCTCAACAGCCCTCCTCCTCATGTTTGCTGTTCACATCTTTCATTTGTGGTCTGCTGGGGGGGAGCGCGATGTGACAGAATCCAGGGGCCAAGCCTCTCTCACTGACAGGACAGGGAGAAGCCGCCGGCTCTCTTTTTCTCCCTCTCCGACTGTTTTTTTTTTTTTTTTTTTTTTTTGGAGAAGGCCCATGGCATTGTCCTGACACATGTATACCACAGAGCTCCAATCTGTAAGTCATTAGAGCACTAGGCCAAGGCCTGGCAGCTGGAGCTCAGCCAGTGCTGCAGGGCCATCTGAGGCAGCGTTTTGAGGTGTTCCTGCTGCCGAGTCGGCCAGTGGTCCAAAGTGGTAGCCCACTGGCGAGGTGACAGTGTCCAGATTAATGTTTCTGGGGAGCGTCACTGAGATGATGACTCTATTTTCACAGGTTGTACTGGGGAAGGGCTATTGTCTGTAGTTACAATCTTATTGGTGCAATTATCAGAGGAGGCACTTAACAATTTATATTGTGTATACACAACGCCAATGTGTCACTGAGTTGACGAAAGCCCTAACAGCCATTAAATAAAAGTTAATTGTACGGGTGAATTATGTTTAATTATTGCCCAAATACTCCTAACTGTAGGCAAGGCGTCACATGAATACACTGCTGTTTGTTTTGCTATTAATTTGTTCATGACTTTAAGGTTATTGTTGCAGAGACATAGGCATTGACTCCTCCTTCAGTCTATGAAGCAGCAATGACAGTCAAATCCTGTAATTCATCAGTTGTGCTGCTGGTGATCCACATTTGGACTATTCCTTTTTGTGTTGTTTGCACTAGGTCCCTAGGTGATGCGATAATGAAGTCCAACTCTGACATATGCTTTAGAGTGAGGTGATACAATATGCCAGGAATGATCAGCACAGCACACACTCCAGTGCTTGCGTGGAAGCCCGGGATCAGGAGGTCTACGTCTCTGCTATTTTTTCATCCCCTTGTAATAGTATAAAAATGCATTCTGTGAACTGTATAGATTAGAACCAGGTTTGGGATAATCCTGTCAGAATGAAGTCATCCGTCCTAATTCCATGCAGCCAAGCAGACACTGGGGGCTGTTGTGTTAGCAGCCAAGAACGGTGACTGTCGAATTGACTCCAGTCACAAGGCTGCAAGCCACACTGCCATTTCCAGGACCCTTTTTTTTTCACGTGAACCCCGATGTTTTGCTCCAAGCCGCACCATCTTTCACCTCTCCACCAGCTCAGACCTCTGACACACACACGCACACAAAGATTTCTTACATCTTTGAGTCATCCTTGGGCTCTATGTCTTGATGTCAACCACGTCGTTTAGACTGATTCATCTATCCTGTGCAGCAGTGCTGGAAGGAAAAATGGATACACAATCAAGTACAGCATTAGTAAACACTAACCGCTCTGTAATGTGCGTACAAGTCTGTATTAATTCCTGCTACAATCAGTGATGGATGTTCTCCCACATTCCTGACGGCGTGGTGATTCTGTTTCCATTTTCACTGTGACTTTTCACCTTTTGTTTGGAGACGAAGGCAGGAAAATTGTCTCTTCAAAACCACAGGAGAGAGATTCTGAGAGAGAAGTACCCTTAGCAGAGTGAGGTCATTCCTTGGCGATGAATACTATATTTGTTTCGGGCACTGTACAGTGAACCGTCCATATAGAGTAGTACACAGTCCACTGGTCCTGGCCAGAGTTTTTATCACGTCCTCTGTGTTTGTCATGCAACAATTGTTGTGAATCTCAAGCGAGCGCATCTGCCAAGTCCAGAAATGTTGAGGTGAAGATTCTGCTCAAAATGGGACAACTGACAAACCCTAAAAAACAATGGAACAAATGTACATTTCCTCATCAATTGTACAGTAGGTGTGTCAAGCAGTGAAAGTCATGATCTCACAGGTGATCACTGACAAATGCCAGCAGTTTCCTATCCCAGAACACGCGTTATTGCAGACTATCGCAATCATACGAGACAGTCAACATGTAAAAACATGTTTTCTAAATCTCCCTCGCAGTGTCAGTTTCACAAGATGCAAAGGAGGCAAAGCTGTTATTTTTACATCTGCAACCCACAAAGTATCATTGTTATTGTACAGTGAAACACTGTGTTCTGGGTTTCTGCCCACTCATTTAGTTTTCGGATTTAAATCGAAAAAGAATCAATCGCCAGAAAAAGCAGAAAGTCCCCCACCTCCTCAAATTGGTGTGTCACAAACTCAGAAGTGTTCACGTTTGACAGAGCAACAAACCACAATAGAAAAGATAAGGTGAAACCCAAGCAATGTTGTACACGGACTGGCATATCCCCTCAGGAAATAATTTGCAAAAACAAAGTTCACATGTGATGAGTGCCAAGTGTGTTTGTGAACACTAACATTTAAGGTAAACCAAAACCTCACAGGAGAAACGCTGAGAAATCAGGCTTCACTTCACCGTCCTACCACTTCATTTCAGGTTTTTTACCTTTTTCATCGCAATTGTCATTTTTTCCACGAATCACAAGGTCCATTAGATGAGCAAGTCAACTTTTTTGAGATTTTTTTAGAACCACATTTTTGCAATGGGTTAGAATGTGGCTGAACAGGAATATTTGTGTGTTGTTTTCTTTTTTTTTGTTTGTTTTTGAATCACAAATTAGGAACTTCTGGTGAGAAAGCCCTCTCACCAAAAGTTGTGGTGCAGTGACAAATATATTTACTATGAAATAATGTTTTTAAAAATCATATAAATCTCAAATGAGCAAAACAAAAACACATATGATTGCAGTGTTGATCCAAAAAAGGCATTTAGAGCAGCTGTTATTTGTGCCAGCTCCACACCTGCCCTGCTTACACCCTCCATCAGTAAACAATGATTTACCTTACAAACACACACACGCACACATACACACACACACACACACAGGAAAACAGGCTCTGTTTTTTCTCATGACAACAGAGCAGGTCACCAGTGCCTTTCAAGAAAAGCAATGGGTATATTTTTGTATTTTCCTTTGCCTCCTCCCAGCTTTTCCCTCTTTTCTTTTCCCGTGGCGGGAGTAAGATATTGGCTGGTACGCCGGGGTAGCTTATTCACTGGCTGTGTTTGTGTTTTGGGGAGGCTTTGTAATTGGAGCCGAGTCGTTATCTTCAGCCAGAGCCGAGCCGAGCGCGGCCCGACCAGACATTAACTCATACTTTCACTCTAACTCAAGCAGGAAATGGGAGTATTTTATAATGTCATCCACTCTGTCATGAACACAATCGCTCAGTACTTTCTGTAAACTATCACAGGGGACGCCTGTTCGGGGCTCTGGGATATTGATGTTTCTCGGTGCGCAGAAAAAAAAAATCTATATAGCGTGTGTATCGCATCGACACATATGTGTAATTATTTTACATGGTGCAGGCACAGAGGCAATGGATTAGAGAGACAGTGTGTGAGAGTAGAAGCTTGAACTGTGTGTCTGCTAAATTTATCATGAGGCCTTTGGGAGCGTTGAAATGAGAACAGTGGCCTATTACTGCTAAGAAGGTGTTTTATTGAGAATACGCCGACATGCCACCCCAGGGAGAGTGCCGGGGGAGAAGAGTGTGGCCACAGCCTAAACCACTTTGTGCATGTGTGTGCCTGTTTGTGCGTGCGTGCGCGAGTGTGTGTGCGCGCGGACGTCACTGTCTGTTCTGTGTGAGCTGTCTCAAGTGTGTCAGGTAGAAAATAAAGAGGCTTTTCTTCTACTTAATTATTCACTATGATTTGTATTGGAATTGTCACTTTTGACACTTGAGGTGTCCCAGTCAATAATTTATATAGGTCAGGCCAGCCGAGTAAAGCCCGTTGTTAGTTATTAGCAGATGAGAGCGGCGGCTTGTTATGCAGACAGAGTTTATTTTCTCCGGGTGTTTGCAAACTGGAAGGCATCCTATGAACACTCCTTCATCCATAGCCAAGCGTTAATAGCATCAGATACATGATCTGCTCTCAAGCCCTCCATTTGTTTAATTTCGGGATAATTACCAAAGTGGAGTGTGAATTCCTACGCAGGCTTCATCACATTGTTACAATTGTCAACAGAAGGCCAAACTGATATTTATGTCAAGGGCGTATACAGGAGTGGATAGTGTACATTTTCATTGTGCGGTGAGGGGGAAAAGAATGAAAATCAGCATTTGACAGGAGCCCCCGGTCAGTCATCCCACCTCTGCTTCTCTCCCCCATCTCTCTCTCTCTCTCTCTCTCCTGGTGTGTTCAGTAGGCTCTCCAGTAGGTGGCAGGGTCCTGTTTTTCTCTCCCCTCTTTGCTCTTTGCTGAGTGCACATGGGTGTTTAAGAGTGTGATGATATCATGACAGCTAATTGCTCTCGTTGGAATGGAGTTGGATGGATTGCCTGGTAGCTGGTGTAATGTTGGCTATTAATGTAAGTGGTTTTAGCTTGTCTCAGACAAAAATGGCGGATAAGTGTAAAAAAAAAATGTTAAAAGTTAATGTTGCCATCTTTAAGCGCATCCTTAATTAGACTCAAACATTTACTCGTATTTGTATACAATAACACTCAGTTGTATAATTGATATACATAAAATTCAAAAGCAGGATTATATAAAAACATACATAAAAAATGTACTGTAAAGTCAACATATGTGCCTTTGGTCTCAGCCTGGGAAATGGAGGGAAAAGAGATCCGACAAACAGCAAAGTGTTTGAACTGTTGGTGCATTTGTTGTTTTCAGCATGTGAAATGAGTTGTGTCTTTGTTCTTGGCCCGGTAAACAGTTCCATTTAGCAGAACAATAAAGGGGCTGATAGCGGGCCGGTTTTCTCTTTTTCTTTCCGCTGGATAGCTGTGTTTACTTATCTGTTGTTTAATTAAAGGGCCTCTTTTCTTTAGGCTCCCATTGTTTCAATAGCACGGCCAGAATCCCAGCAGGGGTCAAAGGGTTAACAGCCGTCAACTGTGTCTTTTTTTTTTCTTCTTTTTGAGGGGGCCCCACACAAAGGCGTGGGTTCACCTGCAGCCCAGCCTGCGGCTCCCTATTGTGTGGCCCCATTTGAATTGATTATGTTTAGAGGGCTGGTTGTGATTGGTGGAGAAGGGCGTGGTTGATTGGATAGTTTTGTATCTTGTCAGCCAGGGAGCAACCTTGCGCGTGCAATCTGTCTGTATCCCGAGGAAGGCTGGAGACTCTACAGCAGCGCTTGTTCCCCGCCTGCTTGACTGCCAGCCTCTGTGCCTCTGCTCCCTCTCCCTCCCTCTCTCGCTCGCTCTCGCTCTCTCTCTCTTCCTCTCTCTCTCTTTCTCTCTCTCTCTCTCTCTTTCCCTCGCTGCTCAGCTCTCCGCTCTGCTTCACTCCACAACGCGCGGCCCAGCACTCTGTTTACCCTGCCAGCTAAATGGAGTTTGTCAGGTTTGTCAATATGATTGATTTCTGTGATTTTTTTCCTGCTTTTGTGTGTAAAAAAACTTGACAATTTAATTTGACCAGGGAAAAGGAGAGACTGTGCTTATTGTCTGTCTATTGTCCATGTACTATGGTAGTAATTGGTTAATTTTATCATGCAGTTGGTAGTAGGAGAGAAGTGATACTTTGCTGGTGAGACACCGGCGGTGTGCGTGGTCCTG
The DNA here is from genome assembly GCA_900312935.1 of Carapus acus. Taxonomy (NCBI): domain Eukaryota; kingdom Metazoa; phylum Chordata; class Actinopteri; order Ophidiiformes; family Carapidae; genus Carapus; species Carapus acus. The sequence continues at coordinate 75,271 of OMPJ01016379.1, forward strand.
ATGACAGGGACACAGACAGCAAGTGTCATGTCTGCTAGATTTACTATGGAACAAAACTATACATGTTATGCAATTTGTCGTGGCTACTAATTTGAATATAGTGTTGTTGATGATGACAGTTTTTAGATTTCCAATTTGTTCACGTCAGTAAGTTCTGAGGATTAGTAGATGTGCTAAACAAAGCTGTGAAATGCAGTGTGTGTTATCAAATTTTGACTTAGAGTGTATTATAAGTCTGTCATTGCCATGACTGCCATTTTACTCAGTTTGTTTAGTTTGTTTACTTTGCTGATAGTGAGCTAACCAGTTAAGCAGGATCCAGGAGTGTTTGTTGTATGAATTATGGAATGCTCCAGAGAAAACAGGAGCCAGGTTTGTCGCGTCTTTTTCATTAGTTTTATAGAAAGTAAGTTATTAGTTTGCTTAATTTAATATAAGGGGTAATTTCAATTTGACAGGACTGCTTTTACTTGCTGTTCGACATGGTGTTTTGCTGTTTGTGTGTTTTGTGTCTCGGCGTTAATAAGTGCTGGTCAGGCTTTGCATTCTCATCGGGCTGTGGCCTGAACTAATCCTCGCTCGCCTCACTCTGTCATTGTAAATTAAGACAGTGGAAGGCACGGCTTTATATTTGACACCGTCACCACAAAACCACATTGCAGAGACGCTGTCGTCGCTCCACATGTCAGTGCTCATATCTCCCCTGAAAAGTTGTGTGTGTGTATGTAAATGCGTGTGCATCCAACGTGTTTATTTTCCACGTGTGTTCTACCGAGTAAGTTTTGCATCCTGCAGTCATTTCCTTTTCCTTCTTCTTCTTTTTTTTTTTTTTTTGGTCAAGTTTGTCAGGCAGCCTGGAGGTTTTACACACAAAGGATGAATATTGATTTTCAGGTGTGTAATGTTCTCAACTTCATGACTGTTAACTAGTTTTTTTTTTCTTCTTTTTTTCCACCTCTTGGAGTTTTGTTTCTATTTGTCAGTTTGCTCTCACCTGAAACTTTTCCCGGAGGTGTTTCAGCACCTTGCATCAGGGCTAGGAAAGTGGGTGAGTGTGACAGTGAAAGAAAGGAGAGATTGAGCCAGTGAAGGGGAAGATCAGAGGGGTGAGGAGGAGGAGGAGAGGAGCAAAGCCCAAACAGGGCAGTGTGTACCGTAATGCCGTGCAGCTGTGCAGAGCCTCGCAGTTTGGGAGAGCTGGAGTGCGAGCTGATTGGGTTGACAGTTTGTAATCAAAGTTGATTTATTGTTCATTAGTAGTGCATTAGCCCTTTCAGGCAGGGGCGTTATTTGTGCAGTGGCCTGTCAAGGCGAGGGGCTGCCAGCACCTGTCATTTCTAAACCATGACATAGGCAACCAGATATTAGCTGTGTACCCAAAGAGGGGGGCACCGGGGGCAGCCGCCGGAGCCCAGAGCTCACGGAGATATCCTTTACAGGGATGCTCGCTGCTTTGTGCCGGAGCAGGCTGGCAAGACAGGAGAGAAAGGGGAATAGTTGAACAGTGATATAGTGAGCCAGCAGCTGCTCTCTGCTGTTATTCACTGTTACCCGCTCTCCAGACTAAAACATGTTTTTACTTGAAAAAAGGCTTTTGGATTTTTCCCCCCCTTTCCTTTCTTTCCTCCTCCTTTTTTTTTTTTTTTTTTTTTTTTTTTTTTTCCCCTCCCCGGTTTAAGTATCATTACTGTTCCAAGGGCATGTGTCCTTTTTTTCAGATGGGACCATTAAGTTCACACTCAAGATACCATGTGTTTCAAAGGGCTGAGATGTTCAGATAATGACGTGATTACATGCCGCAGAGTGTTCCATTTCATACGATCCTTTTTAGTTTTTGTCTCTGTCGCAACTCAAATATTATCGATAAGTTGGAGAACATGTTATTGACATGTTGCTCCACAGAAATAAAGGTGAGTCACCGGTGGTTTAAGGGGAATGAAACTACAGCAGTGTGTCCCAATTAATCAACTTGTGTTACGCTGCGAACCGATTGCTGACTGAATGTTTTATGTGTATTTTTTAGATTAATTGACTGTGCGGCTGCTGTGAGTTACATATAGCAACAATATTAATAATGTTCAGAGGCAATGTATTTTGTGTCTGCCGTCATGGAAACAAGGATTAACTTTGCGTTGCTTGTGTGCAAAGAATAGAAACAATCTGCATGAGGATGTGTCATCTATTGTTTTCGACTAGTTTCATTTGAATGGGATTTAAGGGGCTCTGATCTTAATTAAATCTCAACCGAGTCGAATAATGCATTTGAAGGCATGCAGTGTTGCGTAACCGCGTCGAGCTGGTAAAGCATAGATCATGCGACGTAGCGACAATAAAGATAGTATGGTTTTTGGGGGAAATTTTAAAGCCACACAGTGGTGTTACTTAGGTATGGGAACGTTGTCTTGAATTTTGGAAGTTTTTCAAAAATTGAGGTCATCACTGATGTAAAATATGGAGGTGTGGCTTTCGAAATATATGGTTGACGGGACATGTCTGCACTTGGCAAAAATGCGCAATGGCTTGTTTTATTTGTTCAAGAAAAATAGATGCAGATACACGTGTTCTGATGAAGTCTCTCATACTCTAAAAATATGATATTAAATGGCAAATATGCACTGAATTATCAGTGAACAGATACTGCTTCACGAGTAGCGTGTGTGAGTGTGCATGCATGTGTACATGCATGCGTGCAGGTGCACGTGTGTGTGTGTTTGGTGGCAGCACCACTCTCTCGTGTCCTCTCAGCAGTGGTCACCTGCAATCGCATTTGCCTCCGGTGTGGGAACAGGCGGCCAGCTCGCAGCTCAGCTGTTATTGTTGGGGCGAGAGCCTCGCTCTCTTTGCCGCGCAGACTGTTTGTTTAAACCCAATGCCGGGTTCTGCACCGACGAAAACCTGTTTGTTTGCAGTCAAAAGTTAATTAAAATACAATCTTAGCTCCTGTTATTACAGTTGCCAGAAATAATTGTGTTCCAAACCTCCTTACCCCTATATGTCATACAGAATATATAAATGGCAAGTGAAAGTTTTCTGCTTTTAACTTATTATTATTATTATTATTATTATTATTATTATTATTATTTCCAGAAAATAATCGTTCTCCACCTGAAAGAATTCAATCAGTTTGAATTGCTGCTATGAAATTAGTTCTGTTATATGCATAATTATGCTCGCAAATCACAGCATTTAGAAAAGCCCCCGTGAAATCCTAATTTCAGCAACAATTGATGAGACAGTAGTGCAGGCATGAAATTGTTTCCTGATCTGCTGTAGACCAGTGAAGGAACAGCTGCATCAAATGATTTCTCCTGGACTTGTTTCTTTTTTTTTTCTTACTTACCTCTCCGTTCCATTTGACGTCCCTACAAAATATGGTGACCTGAAAATTTGATAATTCACACCTTTTTCCTGCTTTCCCCTTTCCTTGCCTTTCGCCCAAGCTTTTACCTCTGTGGTCAGTGAAACATCTGTGTCTGTCTGGCTGATGCTCACCCTCATCTCTGTTTCCTTTAATTGCCTTAACGTGGAGAAGTCATTGTTTCAGGGTTGTCCACCCACACGCTTTTTCACCAGCCTTTGACCTCTGACATGTGATCGGAGCATGGCTGGGTATGTTTTCATTATCTCTGAATTGGTGACTCAGTAACATAGTCAGACATGCCGTTTGTGTGCCATCATGAAATTATATAATCGTGTGGCAATGCAGAAAGAGTTGACTTTCAACTTGTGCACTGTTTTAGTGACAAACACCTACCTGCATTTACAGGAGTTGTGTACACACAATGTCCTGTGTACTGTGCGTGTGTGTGTGTGTGTGTGTGTGTGGAGGGAGGTGGGGGGGAATCAAGGTGTTTAACCTTTTCTCTCTCGCTCTCTTATACAGTACACATGAGCATGTATATGCTTGAGTCAGTTTACGTGTGTGCTTGTGTGTGTGTGTGTGTGTGTTTGGCCAGCAGGCCTGTGCGGGTACAGTATATTGCCTCCAGTCACTCGGCAGCTGTGTGAGAATGTTCCAGGTTTGAATGTTTATGTATGGAAGGCACCTGGAGAGCGCCACACCTTCATGAAATTCATAAACGTCAGCTATTTCTGGCATCCTTAGAATGCCCTCTTTTTCACATCCTCATATTGGTTGAGTAGATTAGCGCAGAGCTCCGAAGATCCCTCCAGTTATTAGCGTAGAGCGACGCTCCTTTTTTTTTTTTTTTTACACTATCTTTAGATGGCGTAGTATTTTTTTGCGGTTGGGGATTGTATCCACAAGAGCAGGGAGTGTACCATATGGGAGAGCTCTAAATGGCGACAGGGATGCAGTGTTTGCGTTAAATGGGCATCATACAGAGGCCAGGGCAATATTTTTCAGTGTAAGTGCTCCTCCCTCCCACCCCTCCTCTCAATAGCCCCAGTCTTTAGGCAGATTTTCACTCCGCAGCGCGGGATTAAATGGTAGAAGTTACATTGATCAATAGGTTAAGAAGCATACAATCCCTCTTGCTGCTAATGACCTCAGTAGTAATGGGTAATAAAATGAGGGTCTGTAATAGCCTCATGCTGAGGCTGTGCACAGAGGAAGCTCTCCTTGCTGTAGTTACTGTGAGCCAAACACTCCTGACAAGGCAAAGTGTGAAACCATGATGAGAATACACCCACGGTGTAACGTAAAGCAATTAAATTAAATGAAATCTGTGTCATTTGCAATGAAATTGTGAGCTGTTAAAGTGTGGCAAACCCCCTGTACTAACGTGCACGCATCTTCTTCCACTTCAGTCAAAATAATTTCACATTATGAAAATGTACCGAAAGGAAAATACGGCCTAATTTCGAGCTTCAGCGCTAGAACGCAAACAGCAAAACAAATGGCATTTTGACATGCATTATCTATCAATGCAAATTCAGCAAAAGCATCCGCGATTCACAATTATTTACGGTTGAATCGCGTCTCGGACGTGGCTTTGGGAATGGCACCTGCGTGTCAGCAAGACACAGCCACACAGTTGACCTTCACAATACTTTATCAAAATTAGTGATGCCCAGAAAAAAAAAGGACTTCAGTGGATAATGACTGTGAAATTAGGAAATGGGAGGCCGACGGTATGCAAATGACAGGACAAGTCATGTGCAAAAGTCAAGATGGACTGCATATTAAGACATAATACAGGGGGGAATTAATATTGCATTTTCCTCTGCGTGCCCCTACGCCCTGCACTGGAAATGAGAAATGTGAAGTGTCTCTTTAGTCCTGGGTGGGGCTGAGCCTCTGTCATTCTCTGGGGGGGCTGGGAGACGACGGCACGGTGTAGTGTGGCGATGCTCAATAAAGTTAACGGGGAGCATCAACGGCGCTCCGTCCTGTTTGACATCACTGCCCTTTTCCGTTGCGTCTGCAGTACAAGCTGTTCATTACGGCTCCGCTTTGTTTTTGTTTTAGGCAACAGAGGGGAGCGTGAATAAGGTGATATGCATGCAGGGTGTGTGTGACAGGAGAGGCCCCTCAGCTCCTGGACGAGATTCTAAACAGCTAAATTATATTCAGAAATGCATGAAAAATTCAAAGGGGTGTCATTAGCTATAAGGCTGCCACACAATTTGGGTAACCTTGGTGAAGACAGTCTGTCACCCGTCGTGTCTCCTCTATCAGCTGCTGACATCAGCGGCAGAAACGTGGCGCAAATATCAGCGCACGGTAATGCAGGACACGTGCGCTTGCTCGATTTGGCGCGCACGCAAACACGCGCGCTCGCACGCACAAGAAATCGGCCAAACATGTTAACAATTGCAGAGGCGCGGCGCTATCAAGTACATCTTGGTTGCTGTTTGTCTCCCAAATGTCAGGGAAAGGAGCTTTTAATGGTATTGCACATCATAGCGGTGAGTGGCAGCATCCAGACACACGCCGAGTCCCATTCGCCACTGGAGCAATTAAGGCTCCCTGACAACTGTGAGGGCTCTTTCAGTGTCACAACAAATCACTTGTTTTGAGGAGTCGCGCACTCACACCTTTGTGCCGGGAGTTAGTTAGAGGCTTATGTGTTCTTTGCTGTGGCTCCTCCTCTAGGCACTTTACATCTTCACATTAATAGATCGCTGTTGACAGCCATTCTAATGAAATCTTCTCGCATGACATGTCGTGCGCGTGCGGCGCGAGAACAGCAGCATTTCGTGGCAATCGTGCATGTCTTCAGGTATAGTATATTTTCCATCTTGCATATATGACAAGCAGCGAGAAGCATCACCTCAGCTCCCAGATCATGTCCGAGGGTGAGAAAAAAAAAGGAGGGGATGTGTTGTTAGAGGTTGTTGGCGGCGGTGGTGGTGGTGGGGTAAAGCTTTGGGGGGGATGGGGGTCTAGCCATTTACTCGACAGGCATGATCCATGTGTGGCTGTCTTGTGTCCCTGAGGCTGCATCGTGTCCTGAACCAACCATTGTGTGATGTGGTGTCTTTCATGTTGCGGGATATCTGTGGAAATGTACACATGACAAGTACAGTGAAATTCCAGGGCAGCGAACGTGTCAGATAATTGCTAACTACAATGTGAGCATCCAATTGTAAGCCTGTTGTTTTGATCAACACCAACCCAATGGACTATTTTCCTCATTTCTCAATAAACGCTCCTTCCTCCTCTCTCATTTAACGCATGTGCAGGTTCCAGTGTCAGTGGCTATGATGACACCCCAAGTGATAACTCCGCAACAGATGCAGCAAATTCTTCAGCAGCAAGTCCTGAGCCCTCAGCAGCTGCAGGTTCTTCTCCAGCAGCAACAGGCCCTCATGTTACAACAGGTAAAGGACCACTGCTTCTCTTGTTATCAATCACTCTTATCACATATGGAATTACACGTTTCAAATGCCAGATCTGGGCAAAATTCAAATGAAGGAAGTCACAAACATTAAGGTGGATAAACAGACAATGCTCATGCAGATGCACTTTGAAGAGTTTCTCTTTTTAACCCACGTGCATGGAGATTTCTCACGAAAATCCCTCATTATTTATCGATACACAAACCAACCGAGGAGTCGCCTTCCCTTTTCCTCACGTGTTACCATCGCCTTCCTCTGCAGCAGCAACTCCAAGAGTTCTACAAGAAGCAGCAGGAACAGCTCCACCTCCAGCTCCTCCAGCAGCAGCAACAGCAGCAGCATGCGGGCAGCAAGCAGAGTAAAGAGGTAGGCTGACATCACCGCGACCGCCTGCCATTACTAAAGCAGCGGGCCAGACGGAGCATGGAAGGCATGTGTGCTCCCTCCCTCAACTCCATCTGCTCCCAGACTGTGGTTAAAGCAGAGAAAGTGAAAGAGAGTGAGAGAGAGCACTCATGCTTTTGATTAGCTTGTCAGACGCGCTGGATAAATAGCAACAACTGAATGAGCGCAAAGAACACAGCGTCTCTCATTCGACAGCAGACTGATACGGCTCTGTCTGTATTTATATGTGCAATATTATGCACAACAAGCCCATATTTATGTATACGTCTGTTAATGTGTAAATGTGCGTCCCAAGTTTCTCTCGCCGTCACGTGCGATGCATAATAAAAAAACAAAGGGGAGAGAAACAGGGGCATAGAGCATGAAAATCTGAGGCATCCTGCTGTAATTAACATGGAAATGGTAAGAAAGAGAGATGACATGTAAATCCAAGATATCAGTGCGTACAGCACTCGCAGCTCTGTTGCTTGTGTTGAGGTTTTGGTTCTTTTTTTCATTCCTTTTTTATCTGTTTCACCCTCCTCGCTCCCTGCGGTACAGCAACACCCGCTCGCAGGCAGCAGCTTAATGCGTGTTAATGACTGTAGGATACAGGCATGGCTATGGACAAAGCAAATTATTTTGCGGTCAAAAGAAGTTCAAAGACAATCTCCTTTTATTTTTTTTTCCGCTTGTGTCCCTATTGAGTTCAGATCTGTGTTTGGTTAAAAAAAAAAAAAAAAAAGGAAGGAAGCACGGCGTTAAAAAGCAGACACACACATCTACGCGCGTGCGCGCTCGTGCGCGGGCACACTCGTCCGCGGACTGTCGAAGCTACCAACTTCAAAGTCATAGCTCCCTAATTAATGAACTGCAGGCTTCAGTTTGGACAAGTTGTGGCGTGATGCTCACATAAATCAACATGACAGCAGAGCTCCCCGGCCTCAGATAGGGCCTGTCACTAAGT